>PVIC010018149.1:0-31922 GCA_004025085.1 Thryonomys swinderianus
TGATTACTTTGTACTTTGAAAGGTTATATATGGACAGGATGGCAACTGTTTTGTATGTCACTGTATGTTTATTAGTTTGAATAGATACTGGATTTTTATTTGCAGTAGTTCCAAGAAAGAAGCATCGGACCCTTGAAACTATAAAGCAGCCTCATTGACTTTCCTCATTATATAGAATCACTCTTATATGTTCAAATACTATTCCTCCTGACTTAGGGAGAAAAAGGATGAGTAAAATTTCCTTATTTTGAATTGTATTAATTAACTGATTGATCATTGATAGTAAAATTGTAGCCAATTTCTATATATTGTTATAAAATGGTAACTAAATATCTATTAGCATATCGCTATTTGAATGAATTTTTATTACTTGAAAGTAAATATAGAAATGTACATAGCATTTTAATGTAAATCAACATATTCTATTTATCGTTAAAACATAGAGAAATGAAAAATAACAAGAGATAAGATTTTCATATTCTATGACAACACTATTATCACTTATTTATGAGTTTTCATTACAGTTAATTTGAAACTACTTGTAAAAGGTAGTTAGATTTACCTGTAAGAATTTATGAACTTAGATTTAAAGTGTAAAGAGATATTTACTTGAACTATAGATTTTTTGTGGAAATTTTAGCAGAGGTAGGTTAATAGATGTACAAATAACAAACTATAAGTTAGTAGCAGTTAAGAGGAAAATCTCATTCCAAAAGTCAGCTTCTGCAGGTCTCTGAGTGTGGAAATTACCCAGATGAAGAAAATGTGTTACTCATTGAAGGAAATGTTCTGATGCAATCAACATTTTTAGAAATGAGAAAGATTTAAACTTGAGTGAGTTCAGCAAAATTTAATTTATTCAAAGTCACCTTTTAAGAAAGAGTTATGCTTATCAAGTCTGGATATGGGTCATTGTAAGATACTGTTCTCATTAACAGTTTCAAGCAACAGATGTGAAAATAGTTTATAAAGACAGCTCAGCAGCCTACATAGTATACTTTTAATGCTATTTTTGAACCTTGGTTTTAAAGAGTATTGCCAGCTCAACAACAAATGGAAACCTCTTTACATTTCATCAAAGGTAAAACGAGCTCAAATTTTAAAGATCCTGTGATCAAATAGACATTAGGTTGAGAAAGTGTAGCTTGTAATAGTGGTTTTTAACCTAGGGAACACATTAGGATCATCTGAGCAATAATGTGAAAGAGAAAGAAATTCTTAGGCCTTTGAGTGCCAATCATATCTATATCTTTAAAGTCTTCACAGTTGATTGTAATGGGTACTCAATATTACAAACATCTACTTCAGTGAAATAGAACATTTCATGAATATACTCAAGGTGAAGGCTTCTTTGACCTTCGTCATTAAACTGTAGAGCTTAGAGGCAATACATTTTTGGGTTCCCTTTCTGCCTGTCTTAGGCAGAAGTTACCTCTCAATGAATGTTGCCTACCCTTAACCTCTGTTGTTCCTACAATTCATTTTTCAATTTTAAAGAACATGAACTCTCTTTTCGGATATCTAGTAGGTTTGGGAATTGCATTTATTCCCCCTATGTCATCTTAGAGGTCTTCCATTGAGATCACTGGATGGAGTTAAAACTGAAGAGACTTATGACAAAATACCAGACTTCTGGATAATCTCCACCAGCAAAAGAGTCTAAGAACTCCAAGCAGTCATACAAATGGAACCAATGACAAATGTGCTAGACTTCTTTTACAGGGATCCACCAGATCAACCTCGGACATAGCTAAGTACTAAACTATAAGACAATCTTTATGTCAATTCTGAAATTCCCTAAACCTTTTTCTTATCTTTTCCATAAGAAGCTATTACTAACTCCCCCTGGTAGAAACACTTGTTGGCTATATTCATATAAGTGCTACTGACCGTAATTATTTGGCCCATGTATTCTTAATTTTCTTTGGCTTTGTCCACTCCAGACTCAAGGCTATATTACTATCCAAGATGACAATACCTGGTGACTCCTGGGGGCCTTTAGATAAACCTTCTATAGAATAATTGACTACCGGCCATAGCTATGACCCTCTTCCTTCGAAAGTAACTAGAAGGGTCCCTGATCCTTGCCTGCTCATGGCAGTTTGAGGTACTTCAGAAGGGACAATACTGTTGATAAGTAAGTTAATTAGATTTCTTGCAGGCAGTTAGACAGGGCTGCCTGTGGGAGCCAACATGGAGAACAACTGAGATAACATGGAGGACAGCCAAGGAACCAATATGGAGGACGACCTAGACACATTCATGGAAGGTCAACATTGTAAAAGGAGAGAAACTATCGCATACACATAGGATAAAGAGCAGTAATTCCTATTCTAAATAGATACCAATCACCTAGGTGGGGGACCAAGGTCTTAACTCATCCCTTCCAAGAAAGATCCTTACTGAAAATCCTTGTATGCTTCTATGTGTCTTGCTTTCCTATTGGATTCCCATTTAATCAGTATTACCTAAGTCACTGTATTTGTCATCATCTTATTGGTTGATCATGGTTTTGTCAATCTTATGATTTCTCACTGGACCATTATTTTCTAAGCAACTGTTCTTGGAATATTACTGTTTGACTAAAGTTATGTCCCCCCCTTGAACCTACCTTACCTCTGGCTTTGTTCCATCAAAGGACTCTTGGAAGCCAGGTGAGTGGGTCACCCACTTTTGGGCTCCCCGTCTGTCTCTCAGGCAGAAGCTATTTTTCAATAAATTTTTCCTATTCTTAAAATAAATAAAGAAATACATTCTAGGGCCAGAGATTTAGCTCAGTGGTTCGGCGCCTGCCTCACAGCGCAAGGTCCTGAGTTCAATCCCAGTAACCACATACAATGCTGGGCGTGGAGACTCACGCCCACTGGCAATCAATACCACATACCACAGTGCCAGGCATGGTGGCTCACACCTGTAATCCCAGCACTCGGGAGGCAGAGGCAGGAGGATTGCTGAGTTCCAGGCTTGCCTGGGCTACATAGTGAGCTCAGGGCCAGCCTGAACTACAAAGCGAGACCCTGTCTCAAAAAAAAAAAAAAATACATTCTAGAGCTTAGTCCTAAACATTAAAATAATATATAGGTCATGTGCCAAAATACATACTAATGTCATTGAAATAGTCAAATTTATGGATAAGTAGGGTACTATATTTGAGTCCCATATCTCAGTCAGGATTTCACAAGTTTAGAACTATCAAAATTTGGGTCCAGATAATTTTTGCTATGAGGACAGTCCTGTACACTGGAAGACTTTTGGAAACAGCCTTTTCTTCTACCACTAGATGTTAGTTGTGTAAAAAACACAAGATATTGGAGAAGAGAAAATCACCACTAGGGGAGGTTCACGGTAATAGGGCATGAAAATTCCAGGTCATAGTAAAACAAAGAAATATGTTAGCATTCCAAATGCTAAGTAGCATGCCAAAAGTATTAAAGTAGTCTCTACAAATTATACAGGGCATCATTTACTATAGAAAAATTACTGTCATGATGCAAATTACTTGAATTATGCAATTATATTATCATCATCTTTGTCCATACTATGGCCCCATATGATTTATACAATAAGTCATAATCGGAAATTTTTCAAAATGACTCATTATGTTTATAGCAACTTTATTCACAGTTGTCCAATCTTGGAAGCTGCAAGATGTTCTTTAGTAGGTGTATAAACTATGGTAGAACCAGATAATAGATGCAATAGTGATGCTGAAAAGAAAGGAGAGCAGAGACCATGAAAAGACAGAAAAAAACCTACATATTTACAGCCAAGAATTTTGACAAAAGTGCCAAGAACAGTCTTTTCAGTAAAGGCACTGAGGAAATTGGATTGCTACATGCAGAAGACAAAAAAACAAATCTTTATCTGTCTAGGAAAATCAAGTAAAAATGGATTAGAGTTAAATATAAGGCTGGAACATGTAAAAGAAGAGAACATTAGAGAAATGCTCCAATATGTTGTTCTGTGCAGGAAGTTTTGGGAGAAGATTAAAAGCACAAAAACAAAAGTAGAAATAGACAAGTAGGATTATATCCAACTAAAAAGCTTCTGCGTTGCCATGGAAACAATGAACAGAGAGAAGAAACAATCTATGGAAAATATTTGCAAATTATGCACATGCTAAGTGATTGATATTCAGAATATACAAAGGACTCAACCCAAAACAAAAAAATTAAATGTTCCAATTAAAAAATGCAAACTGCAGAGAGGCTACAAAAGGAAGGGCATCAGAGAAAGGGGGTGTGTCAAGGGCTCACTCATTTAACCACACACCAGGTCACAGCCTCTCAACCAGAGGTCTGCTTCCTTTCTCGCATAGAGCGTATTTATCTAACAAGTAGGAAGAGAATGAAGAAGATACATAAGACAGATCAACATTAAATCTATCAAGGTCATTTAGAAATAGGACACTCAAAATGGCCGTGAGAAAAAAATCAGATTAAACTGAATTGAAAATTATATAATCTAATTAAAAAATAGATTGGCTCTCGAATAATTACTGTTTATGCAATTGGATACATGTCATTATGTATTAATAACATAATGAGTGGTGTAAAACATGAAATTTTTTTTGCTTTACGTATTTTTCTTCAATCCAGCTCTTCTATTAGAGCTCTCTTTCTAAAATGTAAAGCTAATTGCAATGCCAGTTCTCTATTAGTATAGTCACTTTGAATGACACTTTTTACAAAACTAAATATACTCTTTCCATATGAACCAGCAACTGTACTCCCCTGATATTTATCCAAATGAACTGAAGCCTCTGTGACTTTCATTCCACTCCCTGTTTCTTTGAGTTCAATCATGGTAGCTTCAACACATACTGAAGAATATGTAGTATTTGCTTTCATGTGTGTGTCATTGCACTTAGCATAATGGTCTCTAGCTCTGTGTTGTAGCAAATGACAAAATATCTTTTATCTTTTTTGAGACAGGGTTTCACTTTGTAGTTCAGGCTGGCCCTGAGCTCACTATGTAGCCCAGGCAAGCCTCGAACTCAGCAATCCTCCTGTCTCTCTCTCCAGAGTGCTGGGATTACAGATGTGAGCCACCACGCCTGGCGACAAAATATCTTTTTAAAAGAAGAAATAATATTCTATATGGCATTCCAATATGTGGTTTCCTTATGCAATCTAGGTGCATGAACACCTGGATTGATTCTACAACTTGGCTATTGTGATTTGTCTGGCAATGAACATGGAAATACAATCCTGTCTTTGTCTTTCTTTCTTTCTTTCTTTCTTTCTTTCTTTCTTTCTTTCTTTCTTTCTTTCTTTCTTTCTTTCTTTCTTTCTTTCTTTCTTTCCTTTCTTTTCTTTCTTTTCTGTTTTTTTTGAGACAGGGTCTTGCTTTATAGCCCTGAACTCATTATGTAGCCCAGGCAAGCCTCAAACTCACAGCAATCCTCCTGCCTCTGCCTCTCAAGTGCTGGGATTAGAGGCATGAGGCACCAATCCCAGCAACACAGACATTTCTTATAATACTGATTTCAAACTTTTCAAGGAAATGCATAGAAGAGATTTCTAGTTCTACTATAATCTTATTTTTAATTTTTAAAGGAAATCATTCAGCTCTATTAATTATATTCAGTATATGTATTATTACTAATCCTGATTTGTTTAGGAAAAATGAATCACGTGTTATATGATTTCTTTTTTCCTTTTTAATAAAAGTGCTTGAGACAAACTTGATCTGATGTGATGAGGAAGATGTTATTTCTATATATAATCTTCATCCCTATAACTCAAAGACTGCAAGAAAAACAAAATATAATGGTGCACCTAAAAATATCTACCTAATTCTTCTCAAAACTGTCAAGATCATCAAAAACAAAAAAAAGTCTTAGAAAATATGACAAGTCACTATGGCGTAAGGAAAGATGAGTAATGATGCATGGATTACTGGCACAGAAAAGCAATAGTAAAATTTTAAAAATCTAAATAAAGTATACACTCCAGTTGGTAATAACTTTAAGTCACATTAATTATTACAAATGTACCATATCAATGTACAGTTAATAACAGAGTGAACTGAATTTTATAAATACGGAAATGCTGTACCGTCTTCACCTTTCTGTAGATCTGCAACAATTCTTTTTTTTTTTTTTTTTTTGAGACAGGGTCTCGCTTTGCAGTTCAGGCTGGCCCTGAGCTCACTATGTAGCCCAGGCAAGCCTCGAACTCAGCAATCCTCCTGTCTCTGCCTCCCGAGTGCTGGGATTACAAGCGTGAGCCACCACGCCAGCTACTTTTTTTTTTTTTTAACAATTCTAATTAAAACAATTACATTTTAAAAATTATTGGCCAGAGATTTAGGTCAGTAGTTCTGGTGCCTGCCTTATAAGCACAAGGTCCTGAGTTCGATACCCGGTACCCACATACAACACCACCAGGTGTGGTGACTGATGCTCCCAGCAATCAGTACCATACACCACAGTGCCAGGCATAGTGGCTAACTCCTGTAATCCCAGCACTCAGGAGGCAGAGGCAGGAGGATTGCTGAGTTTGAGGCTTGCCTGGGCTACATAGTGAGCTCAGGACCAGCCTGAACTACAAAGCAAAACCTTGTCTAAAAAAAAAAATAATAATATTATGAAAATCTAAAGAACTATAAATGATAAAATATGATATCTCCAAATTATGTTAAACATAGATTTAACCAATTACAATTGAAATGCTACTGAATATACAAAATTTTCTTTATAAGAGCTTGCCAGAGGACTATATATCATGATTTGATAACCAGTAGAATAAAATTAAAGAAACACAAAACAATACAACACATTGCCTCATTTCAAGAAGTTTCTTTGTCTTGACTGGGTTTCAGTCAGAACTAATGGTGATTTGAAAGGTAGAAGTCAAAGGTAGAAGGTGATTTCAAAGGTAGAAGAAGTTTTATTATCAATTTTGCGTTTCTAGCTGTTATAAATGTTTCTCATTTCAAAATGTAACACTGAAACTTTACAGTTTTAGCAAATTTCCCCCCCCCCCTTTTTTGTCACTGCTATTTTACAAGGCTACTCAAAAATTTCTATCAAATGTCACCATTAGAAATTGGGAAGCGTGCAATTTTGACGTATGTCTCCCCACAGCCCGTGCGCCAGCACGGCTCCTCCTCAGAGCCACACCGTCTGCCATCCTCGTGTCTAGTAGACTCATCCCCGAACCACATGGGCCTCTCTTTTACACAAGTTCCTAGTCCCTTCTTCCACAACGTAATGTTGTGGATCGTCTAGAGTACCCGCCCCCAAGGGACTGGAAAGTGGGGAAGGACCTGGATGAGCTCGCAGATCCTGCAGCCCGGAGACCTTGTCATTCACAGTCGGGTCGTGTTGTTGCAGGAATCTAATGGCCCCACTGATGTGACAGGACTGGCGTTCAGACAGGTCCAGTTTGTTCACTTGGCTTCTGCTCACGTTCCTGTATGGATGTGAGGTTGGGGACCCCAGGCCTAGGGTGATGAGTTCCTTGATGACACCTCTGCTCAAACATTTACCAGTTTACCTAGGTTTTCTTACAGAGAGACCCAAGTGCCTTTGACTACGGAGGTTTTCGTGTTCTGCAGAACATCTGCCTGCTGAAAACAGGGACACTGGGCGGATATGGGTGAAAGCAAGTGTTTAAGTGAAGGCCTCCGTGGTGAAGGAGCATTCTGATGACCAAGGCATGATCACACTAAGACGCTAAACAGGAAGTGTCTGGTGAGTTACCAAAAACCCTCATAAAAAGTTTGTCCTATCAAATTAACCAAAACAAAACAAACAAACAAACAAAAAACTAGCACCTACGAAACCATGAAATGAATTCTGATTCTGTTGTTGTCAACATGGGCTCTGTGCCAGATGTGGATGGAGTTCAGTGGCTCCACTAAAACCTTTGTGGCTGCGGCAAGTCACTCATCCTCTCTAGGAGCTCATTTCCTCATCTGTTAAATAAGTTTTATATAAGTAGCTACTTTACATAGCTGTTTGGGGAATTAAATGCCTTCATATTGGGTACAGTGTAGTGTATAGTGACTGCTATAGGTAAACACTTAACCAGCATATCTTTTCTATTATCATGCCTGGCCTATTATCTATTATCATGCCTGGTCTAAGCTTTCACTTCAGTCTATGAAAACAAGCTACATTATGATATGCTCATGGGTTTAAAAGTAACTCTATGAAATTTAATGTACAGGTACTAGCTTAATATGCAATGTTCAAATCTGAAACATTTGAGGACAGGGAAGCTCTTTAAAGGCAAAATTTAGAGTATATCTGTTCTCCAGTGTGCGAGGTAACAATACCAGTAATTTTATTGCTTTTAAATGAGTATGGAATAGTGCTACTGTTATAATGTGCCACGTTCTGTTGTTATGGGTTGAATTTGACCTTTGCGAAATTCATATGGTGAAATTCCACCCCTAGTGTCTCAGAATGTGACCTTACATGAAGATAGGTCTTTACAGAAATCAGTTCAATAGGTTGAGTCCTAACCCTAAATGACTAATGTCTTACAGAAAGGAGAACTGTTACAGTACCTGAGGAGAGTATTGTGTGTACACAAAGATAGTGATGTGGCTTGTATTTTTCTAAGCCAGAGATTGCCAAGTATTGCCAGGTACCCATAATAAGCACAAGTAGAAATAGATCAGATCCTCTCCTCAGCCCTCAAAAAATGCAACTGTGGGCTACTTGGGTCTGAGACTCCTAGTTCATAGAATGGGGAAGCAAGAAAACTGTTTAAGCCTCTGATTAGCAGTAATTTGTTATGAAGCCCAGGGAAACTAACATATATACTTTTGAAAGTTTTATTGTTTCATTTAACTCGAACAAAGTAGATATAAAATAAATGCAATAGAAAATAAATCTATTTTCATAAAGAATAATAAATTTTGAAACTATTACATTTGAAGTATTAGGATTAAAATCTGCATATCAGAACAAATATAGATACATTCTGATATTCATAATGATGTCATAATACTAATATATAGGTGCAACAAATATCTCATTTCCAAAATATGGCTTACTGCCGTCCAAGTTGCAATTAGACAAATATTTTTAGTTTCAATAAGGAAAGAATAGCTAAAGGGAATACATTACTATGCTAAATTTTATAAGCTCATGCTTAAAATATTCAATAGCATGTGTTTGATTTATTACTTGATGCCATTTAATATTTATTATGAATAAATCCTGTTAATATATTATAATACTTCACAGACTGTTTTAATAAACTATATAATATTTTTCATTCTTTTTAACATCACATTTTTTCTTTCTCCTCATTACTTACCCCTACTTTTTTTCCCTTTGAATATTTTCTATTTCATAGTATCTATCACACATTCTAGAACTCATTTACATCTTCAGATTCTCATACTACCAGATAAAAGATATGGTATTTACACATCTGTGACCTATTTATTTGAGTATGTCCTCAAGGCATGTCCATTTGAGTATAAATGACTCAAACTTATCATTCTTTATGGCAGTAATGGGGGGAAAGAAAATATGATGTTAAAAAAAAGAAAGCATATGTGTATAGGATGGGTAGGGGAATGAATAAAAATGAGAATTAATTAGTGTCATATACTGGTTTAAATTCTCAATATTGAGTGTGATCATGATGTGTATATAACATGTACCAATAAAGAATTCAATGAAAATATTTTTCACACCCAAGGACTAATATTGTGATTTTTGTTTCATGTGCCCACATTCTGAATTTGATAGAACTACAATTTTGAAATCGGCCTTTACATTAGCATGAGAGGAAATGGAAATGCGTCATGTAGATGGAGCTGTGCTTCCAAGCGTTTTACAAAGAAAAGAAAATATTGATCAGCATCGTGTGCTCAGTGGCTTAATGCTGCTTCAAAATTAATTGTAAGCCAGGCCTGGTGGCACATGCTTGTAATCCCAGCATTCAGGAAGCTGAAGAGGAAGGAGGATCATTGGGAGTTTGAGGCCAGCTAGGCTACATAGCAAGAACCTGAATCAAAATAAAATAAATTATAAATAAGGAAATAAAATTAATTGCGCTTGTGTTGATTTGTTCTCAACTAGTAACATATGCAACATAATGAAACAGAGATGAAATTTTAAAAATCTTAGTATTAATTCAGGAAACTTTTCCAATAGTTTTTCCATTAAAGCAACTTATTACACCCCACGGTATCATTCAATATTCTGAGTAAAAATGTATTGGTACAACTTTGAAAACAGACATTTTTAAAGTGAAGAGGACAGGAAAACCTATGAACTTAATGAAAACTGGAAGTTGTGATTTATCCACAAGTTGAAAAAAAGTAAAAATGGAAATAGGGGAGAAAGGTGAAGGGGGAGCAGGAGGGAGGACCAGATGGATCTTTTTCTATCCTTTCCTTCTGACTCCCTGGAGCCATAGCGATAGGCACTCCAGGGAGCATGAGAAGGTCCACAGGCTTCAGAGCTGACACCGACCAAGGTGCGCTCTGCAGCCAAAGAGCTGGTCCCCTTCATGATGCTCACGCTGCGCACACTGCGGCCAGTTCAGGCCCATTCACGTGTGCTGCCTCTGCAATTTCTGCCTCTGGCCCGGCCTCTCACTTCCGGTGGCGTGGGGTGTCATTAGAGTGGGCAGGGCATCTCGGGGGTAGGTACTTCCTGCCGCCTAGCCACTTGGAAGAACTGATGCAGGACATCCATATAGCCACAAGGGAACAAATACAACACGAACAGAAGATTTCTGCCCCTGCTTCACAAAATGGCAGGAATAATGAAGTAAGAGTGTTTGAAGCAAGTTGTCTTGAGGGGGATTGAAGGCAATTTGTCTTTTACTGTAATAAAATTTTGGACTTGAAACACTTGCCGTATTTTTCGAACATACCTCATATGAATTATATGCTGAAATTAACAAATGTTGTCATATAACATTAGAAAAAAAGAGAATTATGTCAGGCAAGAATGGAATAACTTTTCATCAGAGGAAAATTATTCTGCATAAAATATGCAAAAGTACTTTCGACCATATGATGCAATTTTCACCACATTTACACATTTCTTCATATGTATGCTTTGTCTGCATTGCATTACTTCTAGAGTGTTGACTATAAGCTTTATTTACCACAAAGTAGCATATCAATGACATTTTAAAACAAAAATTAATATAATTCTTCAGTAGAATGGAGAAATTATATGTTTAACTAATCTCAAATTTATAGTAAAATATGGAGAAATTTCTTTCAATTGTATCTATTGCCCATGAATTAGTGATGGATGTTTATATTACTTTAAAGAGAACATTTAAGCCCTTTCAAATAAATAATTGGTTCATCAACCAATAAGCAGAGTTTTTTGTCCCTAGAAATATAATAGTGTGCTTCATATGAATTGAGAATTTGAAATTGAACTTTCACAAGGATGAATCTTATTTTAGAAATAATACTAACATGGTTAACACCATCATTAAAGAACGGGGTGTTACTATGAAGAGTATCTTAATTTTTGACAGATAGTTGTGATGCTTGTGTGGAACTGAAGTAATTCCATACCAAATACTGAATGCAAGGATATAACGTACCCAGGCACTAACACATCTTCCACAGGTGGTGATTTTGAAATCCCCGTAGAGGTCTTTGATGGCGCCGGTTGTGAAGAAGCCCTCCACCATCAGCAGAATGCCGTACACGAAGAAGGCAGCGGCAATGCCATAGATCACGTACTTGAAGATGTCAATCCTGGGGGGAGGGGCAAAGTCACCTTTTTAGGGAAGGTCTGCAGAAACTGATTTTCGGGTGCTCAGAGATCTTTTGAAATGAAAATTGCAGAGTACCGATTTTCATAATACAGGCACTATTTTAAAGCATTTTATTTTGCATTTCTGATGCTTTTATACACATTTTGTTTTGTAACTTTAACATCTTTGACAATTTGAGGTGTTTTTGCTTTTTCTTTTTTCTCATTTTTTCTTTCACTTCTTTCCTGTCTCCCACCAACCTACTCCCCATTCCCTTTTGAACTTTTCCCTTGTTTCACATTATCTGTTACACACATGGGTCCTCATCTACACTTCCAGTTTCTTACACCAGAGAAATTATTCAGTATTAAACATGTGTGCCCTATTTATTTCACATAAGAGTATGGCCTCAGTGTGCATCCATTTAGCTACAAATGTCTCTCATTTATCATTCTTTAAGTCCAAATAATACTTCATTTTGTAAAAAAGAAAGCAAACAGACACATCTTTTTTATCCAGCCACCACTTGAATGGCATTTGGACTGTCTCCAAGATTTAGCTGTTTCAAACTGTGCCATAGATAGGTAGATAGATAGATAGATAGATGTGCATATAACACTGTGTATGATGCTTTAATTCTTTTTTGGAAAATACCCAGCCCTGGAATAGCTAAGTCGAATGGGACCTCTACTCCTAGTTTTTGTCGGAATCTCCACATTGATTTCCACAGTGGTTGCGCCAGTCTACATTCCCACCAAGAGTGGAGATGGTTAAAAAATAAATTCTGATAATAATAGAGTAGATAAGGTTTCTTTCTCCACCCTGGCTCACTAGCATTTGTATAACAGTTAATGTGAAATGGGAAGGAAAGGTCCAAAGGGGAAGGGAAAAGGAAGGTGGGAAGGGAGAAGGAAGGAAGGGCAAGAAAAAAAAAATGTAATTGATTTCTGGATCCCAGCCATTTTTCCCGGAGGGAGGCGTGGAATCCCCGAAGCTGCGCGCTCCGCACAGGAGGAGGGCCACACCCACCCGGAGGCCGCTTCCTCCTCAAGGCGAGGGTGTCCCAGGGGCCGCTCCCCTGCCGGAACCTCCAGACAACCTCAGGGTGTTTTCATTTGCATCCCTCAAATGACCCATGACGTTAAACATTTTTTTCATACGGTCAATTGCTACTTCTGCTTGTCAAGGTTTTGGTAATTTCTAAACTAATGCATAATTACTAGTACTCTAGTGCTGTTTTATCTAACCACGCACAGAATTGCATATTGTCATGTCATTATTCACTATATATAGTCAATATATGTATAAAGGTTTTAAGAATTCTCTCTTCATGTATTTTGTCCACTTTTTTCTTAGATTTATGAGTTTTTCTTCTCAGTTTTTAAAAATAGCAATACTGGTGTGAACTTTTACTTGTGATGCATTAGCAATATTTTACACTTGCATTATTTATTGCATTTTCCATACATTTTTCAAAAAGATAGAGGAAGAAATTTCTGTATTTTCAAAAGTCATAAGATTTTTCTTTTATTCCATTTGTGATTTTAGCTACTTGGGGCCTCTTGCTAAACTTGAATTATAGAGGAATTCTCCCATGCTTACTTCAACTCCGGGTGTGTTTCATTTCACGATATTTAGACTTCTAACCACTTTAATGTTTATTCTTGTGTGATATAAGATTTGAATCTATGTTTATGTTTTCTGAAGTGACTCTGCACTCCTCCCAACACCATTTATGAAAATGACCCATTGATGTTCGGTTTACTTCAGTCCCCTGTTAGGACGCTAGATCTATTACACCTATTCCAATTTTCTCCATAATTCGTTAGAAATCAATAGTCTTTCTAACACCCCTTCTAAAATGAAACAAAAACGATTAACACAGCCTTCACCTTGTGTGTGCTTGTGTACATTTCTTATAGGTTTTATGAAAATGGGATGATTCCCCCCTTTGAACCTAGAAATATGTTTTCTTTTCAGGGGGCTCTACATACATTATAAAGCTCAAGGTTGTTGCTTAATTTTCAACTGTATTCTCCTCACATAAATAAACAGGAAATTAAAAGTGCCTCAAGGAGGAACTACAAGGGCATGTTCTCCCCTCTGTTCACACACCTCTGACAGTTTGTAGCATTTTCACCTTTGCAAGAGTTTTACAGAGAGTTGTTGCTTCCAACCACTGTAGTGGAGAAAAGATGCTCAAACCATGGCGTTCACACAGCAAAGAGCAGGGAAACACCCTGAGAGGACCAGCATCTGGACCCCGGCTGCCCAGACACAGTCCAAAGTTTGCAGTGTGACCAAGCCAATCGAGGGGACCATCCCCATTTCACTATCACCGCTGAGGATCCTGAGAGAAGAAACTAACCCCGGGTTATCCAAAGTCTTCAGTACAACCACACCTGTGATTATGGGACACAGGTGAAGTGTATTTCGAGAGACCCACACAGAAAAGACGAAAGTGCTCTAGTGATGGAGGAGCAGGCTGGAAGAGTGATAGGGACTCGGCCAGAGAAAGCTTGCAGCTATCAGCCCTTGCAAGAGCCTAGGGTGAGAATTTTTTCTAGTCTTTCCAAGGAGCTTGGCGATTATCTGTTGACACCTTACTCTAGATTTCTTTCTATATGTGAATGTATAGGACAGATTCCAAAGTGGCAAAATCTAGACAGTGTGATGCTAGGATTAAGGGTGTGTGAGTCCTAAACCAGTCCACTGTTTGGGACTCAGCACAGCCTTAATCCTGTAGTATGGATAAAATGGATGGGACAGAAAGAGGCTTGTCTTCCCTGACTATTTTTGCTATCTTTCTCTGACATGAAAAATTACCCTTCTGCAAGGTGCCGCCCTGCCTTGAAGCCAGTTGATTATGGACTGAAGCCTCTAAAAGTGTGAGCTAAGTAAATCTTTCCCCATTTAACTTGGGGTGTCATGTATTTTTGTCTCAGTAGTGAGAAAAGTTAACTAAGGCAGTATAAAATTATGTGTGTGATGTAGATAGTACAGAATTATAGAGAATTATATGTGTGATATATGTGTGATAGGGTTTAGAATTATATGTGTGAAATCAGGATAGGTAAAAATGGAGATTATTTGGTAATTATTTCTGATAACTACATTCTGCATGGCAGGAGACGATGATTTCCACAGGTTAGTCACACTTCCCAGTGCTCGTCCTTTGAGTGTTTCCCATCAGACCCGGAGAAGGTGGCCACATCGAGACACCTGCGCGTAGAGAAAATGGAACAGAGACAGCAAAAATGAAAGAGAGGGAAGAGAAAGAGAAAGTGTGTGACCCCTGAGGGTGACAGAGAAATCCCCAGATCCAGAGGGCAACAAGTGAAAAAAACCCTCAGGTCTTGGGAGGTTTTTTTGATCCTTTAGTTAACTCATCCACTAAATAAGACAATATTCTTTGTAAGTTGGATTGCTTGAGGTAGGACTGCTTATTTTGCAAAATTAGTCTCTCTGCAGAGAAGAACCTCTGGAAAATGCTAGGATTCTCAAGGTCCCTTCCGTATAATCACTCCCTTGCACGTTCCTTTTAAAGTTATTTCCAAGCAAGATGTATCACCTGCAAACATGTATGAGCTCTCCTTTGCTGTCAGTTTTATGTTATATGCTTTGTTCCTCCGCTTTTACCATTCCTCTAATGACTTACGCAGCTCTGAATATGTAATTCTGCCTTTTCTAGACATTTGTGCAAGTTTTGAATGGATCAATTCACATTAATCTCATAAGAACTTTAAAGCAGTTATCTTCCATCTGTGTTTTCATGAACTACTTGTCGGTACAGAGTCTTACTATATTTTTGTGGCTCCAGTGGATCTGCACAATATGGGTATTAATCATTTCAGTCAACATGTTATTATCTCCATCCAAAATACATTCTTTAACATTTATCTCTCACATCAAAAGTAAAATTTATTTTACCAAAAAGGAAAACCATCAAATAAAGCATACAATCTCTAGTTTCTCATCTAAATTCCTACATCAGAGCTTTATTAGAGCTCTTTGGTATATTAAGATTTGTTATCTAATTATCGAGTAAAAGTGCTAATAAATATACACAAGCATGTCATTCATTAGCCTTATGGTTCTTTACAAATGTCACATACTATAACTCAATTTAGTAATTTGGATGTAGTCTAAATGTGGAGAATCTGTAGATGTTCAGGACATCTGTGGTAGCTTAAAATAATGAACAGTGAGAACATATTTTGTCCAGGGTAGAATGAGATATATCTAAAAAGAAAATGTCAGTTTTTTCACATTAAAATACAGCCATGAAATAATCTTTATAAAACTTTCTACAAACTAACTTGGAATAATCCAGTACATTTCATAATAGTTTATATTCCAAACGGTGAATGTTACTTATAAAATTAAGGAGACAATCATGTTATTCAATTCAAAGGCATTCATAGCTATTGAATTTTAGTTTTATGTGTATGTTTCGATTTAATTGGATTAAAATTCATTATTTTCTAATAGAGGCATAAAGATTCAATTTAATAACATGCTAATTTTATAATTATTTTGTAAAATAAATTTATAATGGAAAATATTCAACTTTAACTTTTTATTATTAATTGAGTTTTTTGAATGATGAAGTCATACACTGACACTCCAGAGTTAGGGATATATTTTTGTAATAATTTCACTTCTTGATTAATCTATCTTCCTCCTCTTCTAGCCACTATATATGAGTGGAGGTTATGATTTATTAGACTTACAACAACTTTTGCATTATATTTCTTATTTTCTGAACAGAATTCCCCAATGTTTTAAGTTGCTGTAAATTCTAGGTAAATATAAATATTCTAACTTTTTTTATCCTAAAAATTCTGCTGTGCATACTATTTGGATGTAACCAGTCTCCAACCCTCAATATAAAGAACTCATTTTTTATTGTCTATTAGAAATGTGCCCCTTTTTTCTAGCCTCTTTTCTTTTTTGTAGAAAATTACCAGTTGTAATGAACAAAATGATAAATGCAATTTATTATAAATATCTTATTCAAACATACTGTTTATAGTTGATTATAATGAAATTTACTGTGATGCATTTTTGATATCATAGTTGTATAAAAGTTGTTGTCTAGAATGTTGTTCCAGTTGACCAAGTTTTGTCTTAAATTGGGGTTTTAGGTTTTAATTACACTAAGCAACAAGAACTGCCCTGCATAAATAAAAATTGTGGTCAAGTTGTTTTAGATGTAATGATATAAAAAAATAAAGCTGCAATACCCTCATCCAGGTAATCACTCAGATTGATAACTTTAAAAATCATCTTATTTAGAAAAAGTGAATATTAGTTAAGGATGCCTGAATTTGTCTGGAATGGCAAATAATGATCATAAAAATTATCACAAACCCACAGTATCAAGCAACATGAAAAAAAAATGCAGGGAACTGCAAGGATAACCAAAGCTAATGCTACAAAAGCTAGTGGCTCTTGAGATAAATAGTGGTTGGGATTATAACACACACACACACACACACACACACACACAGCCAATAAACCAACCAAAAAATCCTATGTTTAGTTGCTTTTCTACTTTAAAACATGAAATCACTGAGTAAGAATGTCTGAGTCAACAGCTTGTTAGGAAACAAATTCTGTTATTCAATCCTAAGTTATTATTCTGTAATATCTTTAAGAATAAGGGTCTAGAATCTGACCAACAAACTTTTACTTAAAAATTGTATGGGTTGGGCTGGAACTTTAGCTCAGTGGTTCCGGCGCCTGCCTCACAAGTGCAAGGTCCTGAGTTCAATCCCTGGTAACCACATACACTGCTGGGCGTGGAGACTCACGCCTACCAGCAATCAATACCACATATCACAGTGCTGGGCATGGTGGCTCACACCTGTAATCCCAGCACTCGGGAGGCAGAGGCAGGAGGATTGCTGAGTTCGTGGCAGCTTGCCTGGGCTACATAGTGAGCTCAGGGCCAGCCTGAACTACAAAGCAAGACCCTGTCTCAAAAAAAAAAAAAAAATTGTATGGGTTATCTTTTTATAAAATGTATTTGATTTTCATATTAATTAAACAGAAGTTTCATTCGTTAACACATCCTGAATCACATACCCTGGGAGGAGTTATGATACTCCCCACCATCCCATTTAATTCTAGATATCTTTTTATTCAACACATGGAATTGCCAACAACGTACCCACCCTACATAACAAACAAAGCCAACATCTTACATGGTGAAAACATCCAGTGTATCTCCAGCAGTTCTTGCCATTTCAAAGTAGGTCTGCAGGATGTTGACAGTCCCGGAGAGGGCTTCATGGCCACAGCCACAGAACAGGGCCACGCCCGCGTAGAGCAGGATGGTAGCGATGAGAGAGGCATAGGGAATCCCTCCCAGGCATTTAATACAGCACTCAAAACACCCTGTAGAGGAGCAATGGAAAAAGATAACCATTAAATAAAATTTCCAACTTACACTATGAGAAATTATATCTGCCTTGACATATAAGGTCAACCATTTAAATCAAGTTCTAGGGTCTCCTGGAAGATATAAAGAATAAATGCCTTAATTACAATCCATCCTCTGAAATTAGGAGAATGCTTACTACCACTAATGGCACTCTCTTCCATTCCTCCAGACCCAACTAAGCCCTCCCTTTCCAACACAGACTTCCCATGATAATGTTCATCATGCACACAGATATCATTCAGTCTTCTATCTGTTGTTTTCAACTTTCATAGGCTTATATTTTCATTCAAATTATATCCATTCTTTTAATGTTTTGCAGCTGTCTTTTCAGTGAGTGAGTCCTGTTAGAGCATTGAAAACTTAACACAAATTTGAAAAGTGGAAGAGAATGAAATAGTACATGAATTCATGATATGTAGTAAGTAAAATTAATTTTGAGTTCTGTTGATTACCTATAGTCCTTGTTTGATCCATCACACAAGATCTCTTTATAGTATGGCATGATTTTCAAAAAACAAGAAAGTCGGGCCGGAGGGTTAGCTCAGTGGTTCCGGCACCTGCCTCGCAAGCGGAAGGACCTGAGTTCGATCCTCGGTAACCACATATAATGCTGGGTGTGGAGACACGCCCACCAAAAATCAACACCGCATACCACAATGCCGGACATGGTGGATCACGCCCGTAATCCCAGCACTCGGGAGGCAGAGACGGGAGGATTGCTGAATTCGCGGCGGCTTGCCTGGGCACCATAGTGAGCTCAGGGCCAGCCTGAACTACAAAGAGAGACCCTGTCTCAAAAAAAAAAAGCAAAAAACAAAAACAAAAAAAAAAAAACAAGAAAGTCATGGGTACAGTGAAAACAAGAGAGCAGATAAGGAAGTATCCTGCATGTATCAATATGTTATTTGTAGTAAATTTATGCTTTTTATGTTATCACCTGCATAAAATGAAAATAAGAGAATTTCTCTAATGGTTCTTGTGAAGATTAATATAAAACAAAAACTAGTACTTCATACTAAATCAATACAATATTTTTGGAGCCCCTATGTCTTCAGTGTAACCTATCACAGGAGAACAGATATGGGTGTTTCCACTGGTATTTTATATTGGGGTTCAAAAAGTTACAGATTTAGCATTTTCAGATGATGGTTTCTTATGTCTGTGTAGCAACATATGAGGTATGAGATAATCACAAAGTTCCTGTGTGAAGTAACTTTATGTTCCAAAATTGAGCTCATCTGCTATTTCCGATTGCTCATTAGACTGGCTTTCTTGAGAATTACAGCCCATCTCCTCCGATTCGGAGTGAGAGAGGAAAAAAGAAAAATGATTCTGAATTCCTCTCCATTTTCATAGATGTTGCTTGTGAAAGCAAATGATTTCCTGAACCTTCCTTCCCAGACACACACACAGTCACATGAAATCTGGGGAAGGCTAAAGGTTAGAACAGCTTGAAACTTCATATAGGAGGAAGAGCTGTCTCCAGCAGATGGCCAGCCCCAGTGTGTGCCGTATCTGAATGTCATTGAACACAGTGTCTGGTGGAGAGGAACAGGGTGCTGTAAAAACTCCTGGACTACTCTTTTTTAATGTTCTAACATTCTCACCTCCATAATCATTTTAAAGTGGAGAAAAACAGAGTCGCAAAGTTGATACCAACCCAAGAAAGAACACCCTCTAATTTTCTTTAACAAGTGTACCTATTCGCCCCATGAGTTCTAATCCTGTGACTCAGCGATTCCTCTCTTTGCTATTTTCAAGGCATTTGCTATGACTATGGGAGATTTTTACCTCAGACAACCTGAGGTATCAAACCCAGGACATATCAAACAAAATCCTCAGAAGAGATGTCTACAAGAAAAGTGACTGAAGAATAGATACCTTGGTAAGAGTAATCTTTGCTATGTCCTAGAACCTAGAAGTTTACAACAGTAAAGATGAAATCAGAAAGAGATTACTTCATATACAGACAAAATTACAAGCTTATGACTGGTCACAAAAACTACCAGTGAAGACCTCTCAATAATTTGACAACTAATTCAGAGCCATTTGTTCTTAGTTCACATGTTGTCTGTGGTGCTTTAGATAACCCACATTAGCCCAAAGGTTCGATCCTGTGTCTGCAAGGAGAACCTCACACTCACAGTGCTGGAGTGCTATTTAACTTTTATACACAGCAGCTGTCACATTTAGAAAGCTACAAGATGAATTCCAATAATGGGGTAAACTCAAGTGGACAACCTTGAGTCAGTCTACATTTCAAATGATTAGAAGGTCTCCAAATGGAGTAGAAATATATCTCTTATTCCCTTTTTAAGCGTTGCCGTCAAAATCTCTCAGAATTGTTATTTTTATTAAAAATTCCAGTTCCACCATTATGGTGAGGTTAGGCTGGAACATTTCGATTTAAGACTAGAACCTCAACAAAACATTCAAAGAAGCTTTTCAAATCTCATCAGGCACATCCTGCACTTGCAACAAGCTACATCCTAATCACCACTCTCTTCCTACGAGGCTGAGCTGAGCTGCCTATTGCATTTCAAAGAAGTCTCTCAGAGCTCCCATATGGCGAAGCAGCGTATCATTTCAGTTTTCTCACTAGCGGCCAGAATCCTACATAGCTGCTGGCAGGGGAGCTTCTTTCCACCCACAGTGAGAAACAGCCTTGGCCCAGCAGAAGCGTCACCATAGCAACAGGGCCCAGGGCCAGGATGCATTCCCAACAATCACCCTTTAAGGCTCAGCTTTCTGTAGCCACCCATCACCATGTTTTTACTGCCCAGAAAGTGAAAAACTGTTCTATTAAACAAATATTAATGAAGGTATAGTACACGGAGTGCTGGCCCTGGAGAAAGTGTTGTTTAAGAAAGTCTCTCTCAAAACAATAAAAATTACGATGCGCAGGAGACATTTTTAATTTTAGATATTATGAGAATAGAGCCATTAATTCTCAAATAGAGCTGAGATTCAAATATTAACAAAGAATTTTCATCCTGTAATCACATATACATAGAAATATTTATGTGCACATCTGTTTAGATATATTACTGCTTTAATGAAATAACAATATGCCACAGCTTTCAGATGAAAATATTGAAACAATTATGAAACCTTTTTGCAATATTCTCTGAAACATGACCAACATCAGCATTTCCCCAGTTCTTATGAAACTGAATTTTACTAATCTATTCCAAAGATGGAAGCTCTAGTCATGTGCCATCTTTTCAAAATAATTATCTTTCCTATGATTTTTTTTTTTACCTCTTTCCAATATTGCAAAAATAAACACTGGCCTTTGCCTATGCTTACCTGCTCAAACCTCACCAAAATAAAAGCAGAGAAAAGAACCTAAATTTAGAAGAAAAGAAACATAAAACATGGGAGGAAAACAGCAAAGAAGAGAGACCAACATTGAGTATATGGTAATAGAGCAGAGAAGTGAAAAGTGGCATTGATGACCGAGTGAAAGTTTATTCACGGATATATTTTTCCTGGTAACACTTGCCAGGGAGCTGCTTCTTCCTATACTGATAAAGTTCACCTCAGTCATTATCAGGTTTCCAGAGGTGCCCACCTGTTTTAGCCTGTTCCACTGCTCTATTTGTGTATCTTGGTTCTGATAGCACTTTTCAACATATATCATATCATACTATACCATAACATATCATATTATATCATCACAATTCTGATAGGTGATAAATCACACATTTTCCTCATTGATGTTATGGCTATTCATGGCATACTAATTTTATAAATTGAGATATAATTCATCCAATTATATAAGTTAGCTTGTTATGATGATTTATGGTTGTACTGATTTTGTATCTAGAAAATTTAAAATACTTGTGTTGGTTCTATGACTATTTTGATATTGTGAAATATTTTGAATTTATATTGATAATCATATTACCCGTGAAAATTTTTAGCTTCATTTCTTTCAATAGTCGTAGCTTTTTATTCATCTTTTCATCATTTGAGTCAACTGAATTGCAATGGGAAAAGGCATATTTTTGTTCATTATATTAAGAAAACTCTTGCCAGTCTGATAATAGTTTGTTGGCTAAAGAATGAACATTTTTTTTCACATTCTGTAATATGGCTGTATTTTATTGAGTGGTATAGCTTATATTTCTTTTCCTTTTATCTACCAGTTCAATAATTGTTTTCTAAGTCAAACTTGCACTCCTGAAAATAAAACAATATGCATATCATACTGTATTTTTACAGTATGATACAGTGGTTTTACATCACTGGAATTGTCACACTATCGTTTATGGATAGTACTGGGAGTTCATTCCAGGGTCTTTATAGAACTGCACCAGCCTTATTTTTCATTTTAATTAGGTTTTGCTAAGTTGCCCAAATGGAGCTCCAGCTGAGAAGCTTTTAATCAATCACATTATAATCTATATTTCAATGTGCTCTAGACTATAGTTTAATTAAAAATTGATAATACCAAAGTTTTATACTTTTATGACAAGGACTGAGAGGTTTGGATAAAATACTGACTCTTCATTTTGATGTACAGATGCCTGATGGGGAATCAGGGTAAAGGTCAGCATCTCTATTTTTCATTTTGTTACTGTCCCCTTTTTAAGGAATCTTCCCTAATGAATTTTTGGGACAGACTTGTGTCCAGCTTTGTATGTAGGCAGGTTAATCGTTTAAAGAGTGCCTGTCTACAGATGCTTGTTACAGGTAAAAACAAGATTGATTAGCCCTAATTTACCTCACCTCTATTGTCTCCCCTTAAGAGTGAAACTTAGGTGTTTTCAAGATCTGAAAGGACATTCAGTTGCCTGTTGTACAATATTTTTTGAGGATCCCCACACACACCGTTGCCTAAAGTAGCTACTCATTGCCTGAAATCTACAGTCACCTTGGAACAGATCATCCCCATGTGAGATTACTCCTCTACACAAAGCATATTGGGAACCCAGCCTGTCCCCAAATGAGGAACAATCATCTCTCAGTGAGAAATAAACTGACACTTCAAGTCTTCACAAGGGCAGCCATGACACTACCTGAGAGCTTATAGAAACATTCTTGAGATAACAGTCAATCGCCCACATTTTAAACATTATTCAGTTATGCCTATCTAATCCCCGCACGTCTTTTGAGATATGGAATAAAGTAATTGTGGGTGAAAATTTCCACCACTTAACTGAAAGCTCTTATCAGTAGCCTGGGAAGACAGAGTTAGATATGTTTTTTCATACTTTAGTTATGTTGATTAAATTCCTTTCCTGCCTTCCACCATTAATTTTTCTACTATGGGTTTTGGGGTGAGTGGGTAGACTTCATCCACTGAGACCCCCTGAAGCTGAACTTCATATGCTCTGGTAACAAATTTCATTAGATATTTCTTGACCTACATAATTATAGTATTAAGCTAAACATTTGAATGATCAGTACAATGTGGCATTACCAAGATAACAAACTCAGATGACAGGGTTTTTAATCTTTGTAGTCATTGCTAGAATACTGGACCTAAACAAACGAGTCTCTAAATTTAAAAGGAAGATTTCTGAAAGGAAGAAAGATATGCTCAGTTGGGAAGCACTTTAAACCCTCCTGATGTGTGTGGCTATGTATCAAAATCACTAGGAATCATGTCTAAAATAGAGAGCTTGGGATCTCCTCTCGAGAGCCCTGTCTTATTCAAGTGCTTCACTGATTCTGAAGAACAGATGTAGTAGCATATGGAAACCATGCCATGCTACATAAAATTATATTGAGTTGCTTTAGAATTAATTTATAGACAAGTGTGCATGTATAATACAGGGATGAAAAAGTCACTAAGAAATCTGAAGGTTTTATTAAATGCACAGCTTATAACTAATTGTGCCTAGAAATTTTCTGAACACTTTCCACTCTTCAGAAACAATGCCAAGACTCACTGAGTTGACAGGTGTGACCTCAGGAACCCCCTGTGAGCAAGAGGGGTTCTCAGATAATTAATGAGAGTAGTGCCTAAAAGTCTATAAAAGCTTATTTATTGTGAAATTTTCAGAAAATATTTTGCCTTAAAATATTTTTATTATAGAACTTGTTTTTTTATATTTAAACCACAGACAGTTTTTTGCAGAATTATATTACTATTATAGAATATTCTGTACTAGTCAACATGACTTAGCAAGAATGGTTTGATTAATTAAACTTGTTTCCCTAGGGCAGAAAAGTTAATTGCTTCAATAATGATTAGAACCATACTCTTCTGACTGTGATAAATAAGCCCTTGAGGGGAGAGAAGAGTCAGGTGGAGACAGGTTTCTGATATACAAAGTAGTCCTTGGAGAGTGAAAAGGGAAGACCACAATTGCTGTAAACTCCAAATTCCCAGAACCCTTGCTTTCTTAGATGGTGTTTGGAGACCCAGTAAAAGGTGATGTTCCTCTATAAAGACTGTTTTGTTTATGTATTAACTTAAAAGTATTCATTTAGTATAATTGCTCGTATATGCTAGATTACTGCACCCAAGTGGGCAGTTTTCTCTTGGGGTCACTAACGTGGCTGCAGCCATCTGAAAGCTTGAGGTTAAGGTTCATGTTCGAGACAATGTTTTCACTGCAGGTGAGATGCCTCAGCTAGCACATCTAGACAATCTGAGGACTTGCTGGTAGTACTTCACTTCTCATGGCCTTTTCCCACTGGCTAGTCTGAGAGCTCCCTCAGCGTGGTGAGCTGCAAATGGATGTATTCCAACAGAACAGGAGCTCCAAGACAGAGAATAAAAAAGTTGCCAATGGGAAACGATAGTCCTGTCAAATTATCATCTAAATAGACTCAGGCCATCCAGATTTGAGGGTTGGAGGCTGAACGTTTTATAATTATTACTATTTTTTTATTTAGTATTTATTTAGTTATTTTTATTATTATTTATTATTCTTATTTACTATTCTGATTCTGCATGGGAGGAATGCTAGACTCTTCAGCCATTTTTAATCTGCCAAAACCTTATCCAAGGGTTCTTGCCTTGTCTTCATTATATTCATCACTGTTCAACAAAGTATTTATCTAACTTGTTGCTTTATGATTTGTCAAAGCTATGTTGTAGAGGTTTCTGTCTTATTCATTTCTATATGTCCAATTTCTAGAAGACTTTTGACACATAGTTGGTGCTCAATTGAAATTTGTTGAGCAAATTAATTGGAAAATTTATTTCACTAGGATATGTTGAATAACTAGGATATGTTGAGAAGAGATCAGCACCTTCTAATCTTCCACTATGTTCAGCCAACAGACAAATCTAAAAGCCATATGGGTTCACTTTTTAAATCATATGACACGCATAGGCATGCATGCACATACACACACATCCGCAGATGAAGAAAAAATCCCCAAATGTATGATCAATAGAAGTTCAAAACAATTAAGGTAAAAACAGGAGAGGATCATAGATTATTTTGTTATCTAATACAAATAATTTTATATGAATCAGAGCACATTTAAAACATCATTGAAGAATCTGATGACATTCTTGAGAATAAAGTATAAATTTACAATAAAGTATAATTTTACAATTCATAGTAATTCAAATAAATAAGACAATTTATGAATAAGCATGTGAACAATTTCAAATAAAAAATTCAAATTATCTTTAAGAAGTAGCATGAAATACTTAATTTCCTTAATTTAAGATAATTTACTATGATATTTATCATTTTACATAAATATGATAGGTTTTTAATGAAATCTTTTTCAATTTACATTTATTCTAAATTTAAAAGATCATTCTTTTCAAAGAGCAGATGGTTAATAATTTCTTTCCTCGTTACTACAATACACTGAAACAGTATAAGGCAAAACTTGGAGCTCTATTTTGTAATATCTCTTAGATTGAAATATTTTTTTAAAATATATACGACTAAAAATTATCTCATCATGTTATTTTGTTCTAAACATTATGGTTTATGGCCATACACTCTGAATGCACCTGATCCCATCTAAACATTATGAAAATATCCAAAGTGAGTATGTGGTAATCAGTTTGTTAGAGTTAGAAAATAAAATTGTCCCCATTCATTAAAAGGAAAACCTTTTTCCGAGTTCTGAGGTGCCTCTTGAGGGTCTGAATTAGCTCACAAGCGCTGGCAAACAGAGCACAGAATGGCAGCGCTTCAAACAGAAACACCAGAGCCACAAAGCCGCTTTTCTCGGGCGTCAGAGACACCAAGCTGCATCTTTCCATCGACAGAACAATGTTTTTATTCTCTGAAGTTCTCCCCACCACCTCTGCCCTCTCTTTCTCACCAGTGGGGTTACTGTCATATGCTCTTTTCCTAAAAGGTCAGAGAAAGTTTGGCTCAGAGTCCCTGCTATATGCTCTCTGAGATGTCATGGAGGAAATGCTGATTTTCTCTGAGCCAAGCAGAAGTCTGTCATGTTGTCGCTTCCACGACCAGCCGAGGGAGGGCCACGGCTGCAAAATAAACATGCGCCGTTTTTTATCGCAGCAGTTTTCACTCTCAGCTAATTTAGCTCCTATTCCAGAACACTTGAAGGCCTTTGCTTCATTTGATCATATCCCCAGTGACCCTTCGGCGGAGACGGGCTGAAAAATAAAGGTGTCAAGAGGGATGAGGACGACAAAGCAGCCTGTGAACCTGGTACAGCAGCGTACGCCTTTCGGCCGTTTTGTATTCTGCTCACCACAGGGTATTCATCTCCTTAAGAACTCAGCCCGTGTATGAAAACCCGCACTTCACATAAATCTTTTTATTTCAGGCTACTAATCCCCAGAATTTCATGAATACACACAAAGCTCATTTTCAGCTTCTGCCAGTCACCTCTGATGGTTGTGAAGTTAAAAAAAAAAAAATTGCTGCAAACTCTTAGAAGCCCACGGAGTATATGAAAAAAGAAAAATATTAAATAAAAAAATAAAATAAATCCCTATACTCTCTAATATGTTCTGGACTTAGATAAAACTCTTGCATTGTGATTTGCATATGACTGATAAGGACCCCTGAGAGGAGAAAAATATTTTACATATTTATACACCAAGAATTTTATATGGAGTTTGAGTCACAAACACAGGAAGTACTAAATGATCCTGAGGCTAAGACTATCTTTGTATTTTATATTTTCTTGTTGCTTTGGTTATCTGCAATACAGAAAGTATACAGCAACTTCATCCATCAATATGCCCATCCTTCAGTTTCAGCCTGTTGTCAAATCAAATTACATTGAGAAAAAAATATATTAGAATCACAGAAATAGAATGAAAGGACAGCGCTCAACCAGAGGAAACCTTCAAGGTGTGTTTAACAATATAAAAGAAAATAGTGGGCTGGGTGTGGTGGCTCACGCCTATAATCCCAGCACTCGGGAGGCAGAGACAGGAGGATTGCTGAGTTCGAGGCTTGCCTGGGCTACACGGTGAGCTCAGGGCCAGCCCAGACTATAAAGTGAGACCCTGTCTCAAAAAAAAGAAGATAGTGACTTCTGCACTTTACAGTGTCCTTTATTGTTCAGGTGAAAAGAAAAGACCTCGAAGGGAACAATACCAGGTCTATGTTGTAATTCTGCACTTTTTAATAACTAGAAGTTGCTTGTAGCACTTGGTTTTTCTCCTTTGAAAAGAACTCAAATTCTAATTCAAACACACTATTGATAAGTTGTAGGCATGAAGGACTGGTTTTGTTACCTTTACAGGTATTATACAAACTCATCATCATGCTGTCCTCAAAATATTGGAAAGCCCTAGATAAAGTCATTCTTATGAAGCTTCCTTACTACATGCGTAACATTACTTGAATTAAAATGATATATCATTCTGTATTTTAATGAAAAACTATTGAAACATTATAGTGTTGATAAGCATATATAACCAAATTTAGACATTTTGGTAACAAAAGAATTATTTTTATCCAACACATCTGGCAATGTTCTTGTTAATAATGATCTTGGAAATGAAAGAAAGTAATTAGAGAAAAAGACAATTTAATTAATGAATAAATTTAATTAATGAATAAATGTACTCCAGTCATTTGATAGTTTGTGTTCTCAAATTGCATTACAGATAGGTTTATAAAATTATAAAATAAGGGCCACGGGATTTAACTCAAGTGGTACCACACCTACCTTGGAAGCACAAGGGCCTGAGCTTGATCCCAAGTACCACAAGAACAATAAAAAATGAATAAAATAAAATTATGAAATATACAATGTTCCATATGCAGCAATTTTATCTACCATTAAAATAATAGTTTTAAAAATGATTGTAGATAATAACCTGGGAAGACAAGGTTATTGGAGTTTTAAAGGTTCACTGCAATAATGACATTATACATAAAATCTATCCTTGCTGCTATTTAGTTTCACAAAGATCTTATGTGTGTTTCACATTGATTTCCTTTACTTAAGCAGCTATAAATAGAATTTCACAGTTGGAACAGAATGAGGAAAATGCAGGAAGTATATGTGACTATTTCAGAACTAGGAAGCAAATGCCCCAAAGAACGTGGCTCTATCTCGGTTTCAGCTTGGAAGACAATAAAAGAAAAAGTCATTATCAGATTATTTACTCTTTTCTTAATGTTACATGGACTTTTAATTCAAAATATATGCGGTAAGTGGTATGCTAATTAGGCAGCTTTATATATATATATGTATATATACATATATATAAATATATATAATAAATATAAATATATATATTTTTAAACAGGACAGTATACTAAGGGGAAGGCAAGACAAGAATTTCTGAGCAAACCTGGTTAAGACACTATTTTTCTAACCAAGGAATCTCAGAAATTATAGTATTCTCTTATTGTAGTTTAATTTCTTAAGTAACTTTAATAATGGAATGTTTAATAAATTCATTGCTTTTGAAAATAAAGTTAAAAGACATCTAGCATTGTCATTTATAAAGATATATTTAAGTTGTACTAACACTGTTATTGGATAAACAGAGCATCAATGAAAATTTGATTGTTAATCCCAGTGTACTTGAAATCACAATATCAAAATTGCACGTTGCCGGGCCTGGTGGCTCATGCCTGTAATCCCGGCACTCGGGAGGTAGAGACAGAAGGATTGCTGAGTTCGAGGCTTGCTTGGGCTCTATAGTGAGGTCAGGGCCAGCCTGAACTACAAAGCGAGACCCTGTCTCAAAAAAAAAGAAAAACTTGCATGTTATAAAGATAGTGTTTATTGTATGTATCAGTTAATCATGAACAATGAACACTTATGAAAAAACCTGGGATACACTGAGAGAAGAGATGAGGCATTCCGAGTGGATGCTTGCTCCAGCACTTCAGGTAGGTCTTCCTTCCCCATAATGCAATTCCCTGCGAAGGTCTTCGAGACCCTTCAGAGCGACTACTTAAGGTTGAGCAGCCAAGAGTGGTACGAAGGGAATGTGGGCTCTGACTGCTACGCAAGTTCCAATGCGAACGGCTTCTAGGTCACAGGCAAGTCTCTTCGTCTTCCTTCATTGTTCAATGATCCCAGTGGTTGGAGGGATCTGTAGGATCCCTTTTTGTTTATAAAATATTCAAAAGTTTTCTAGAAATTTAAATGAGTTTGATTGCCCTCTTCCGGTTTTCAGTAGCCTATTTGCAATGCATTCTGGGCATAAGTAGAAAAAAAATAGCATTTTTATTTCTCCAGAAAGCTTCAACCCAGTTCCTATACCAGTGGAAAACAAGGTGTTTCAAAGTCTCCATAGTCATATTCACGGCGACATGGGCAGCACTGACTTCTGGGATGGAATCATGGCTTTCTGTTCACGTCTACGTATAACCTCCATTTTAGAGGCATCCATGGCTCCTGAGTCAACCTTTCTAAAAATCTTTTAGGAGCACAAGGATAAGGCTGTTGTGGTCCATTTTGGCTACTTACTCACTTACAAGAGCCCATTTTGGAAGTGTGTATCACTATGCAAAATTTTGAATTTTAGATCTTTCAAAGTCTCTTAGTTTGTAAATGTTTGATACAACATTTAAAAATACAAGGTGCTCCACGACTATAATGCCACCAACACAGAACACTCAGGCAGGTGGATTGCAAGTGTAAGCCCAGTTTGGACGCCTTACCAGGACTCAGCCTCAAAAAGAAAAAAAGTAAAAGGACAAATATGTAGCTCAGTTTGAAGGTCCTAGGTTCAATTCCCAGAGCTACACACACACAAAAAAATACACAGCAAGGGATACTTTCAAATATTTAAATTCAATATACTAGAAGATGTATTATTTTGTAATAAGATGGTAAAGTATAATACAGATTTTACAAGTGCCTGATACTTAAATATTTTAGTTATACAAGTTCCACTACTTTTTAGGTCACTCAAATTATCATCATGAATATTAGTAAAATAATATCAATCTTGGGCTGGGGATTTAGTTTAAGTGGTACTGCGCCAACCATGGATGCATAAGGGCCCGAGTTGGATCCCGGAAACCGCAAAAAAACATAATAATAATAATATCAATCTTGATGTAGATATAATAAATGGTTACAAAACTTACAAAATATCAGGTAAACTTGTCCTTATGTGGTAGTTCTTAAATAATTCTTCGGATAGTTCAAGTTTAGTTTCACTAGGATACAGTCATTATTTTGAATGTAGAAATTATTGTAAAGTACAAATGAAGTTGGAAACCAGAACACACATGAAGCCTGAGACTCCAAGTACTACCTGCATGGTAGGCAGTTTGTCACTTGGGCTTTTTCTTGTCCTTTTTTTTTTGAGACAGGGTCTCGCTTTGTAGTTCAGGCTGGCTCTGAGCTCACTATGTAGTCCAGGCAAGCCTGGAACTCAGCAATCCTCCTGTCTCTGCCTCCCAAGTGCTGGGATTACAGGCGTGAGCCACCACGCCCGGCACTGTGGTATGTGGTATTGATGGCTGGTGGGCATGAGTCTCCACGCCCAGCATTGTATGTGGTTACCAGGATTGAACTCAGGACCTTGCGCTTGCGAGGGAGGCGCCGGAACCACTGAGCTAACCCTCCAGCCCTTTCTTGTCCTTTTTAAGCCTACTTCTTTTTCTTTAATTTCTGAATCTAACAGCAATGAAACAAATTTGAGTGAGTAAAATAAATTTCCCAATTTAATCTACTAAATATCAATAACTGTCCACATGTGCGGCAGTTACAATGTATCTTTCTGAATGTTTTTGTACCCAAGTGAAGACCATCTGGAGAAGAGGCTGTAGCAGCTCTCCAGTGAAACGTGCTCTGTACAATGATCCATTGCCACCGGTACAGCAGAGGGAAAGCAGAGAATATGATCATGTTGGTCAAATTTTTAAAAAGAAGAAAAAAATGCCAATAAGACTGAGAAAAGTACACTTTATGAGGTTGTATGTGGCTGTCCAGAACATGAATGCTACCATTAGAAATTCCTGTGGTGAAATTTGCATCATTTAATCCACAAAGCATCTTGTCACAAGCCACTTGTTCAAAGGTAGCATGTGTCAGCTTTCATGGCCGCTTCTCTGTCCTCACTACAAGACATTCCAGAAGGTTCTGTCACCTGGGATTCTACTCTAAGGGATTCTGACCTGTGAATTCATTTAAAAGATGTAAAAGTGTTAAGGAAACAGTATACATAAAAATAATTAAAATCGGGCTGGAGGGTTAGCTCAGTGGTTCCGGCGCCTGCCTCGCAAGTGTAAGGACCTGAGTTCGATCCCCGGTTACCACATATAATGCTGGGCGTGGTGGCTCACGCCTGTAATCCCAGCACTCGGGAGGCAGAGACAGGAGGATTGCTGAGTTCACGGCGGCTTGCCTGGGCACCATAGTGAGCTCAGGGCCAGCCTGAA
>PVIC010018150.1:0-31965 GCA_004025085.1 Thryonomys swinderianus
ACATGCTAATGATTAATTACTCTATTGTAATTGGTATTCTACTCCACCCAGCCTCCTGGAGAAGTGCTGGTTAACTAAGAGTAACCCCATCCCACAGAGAAAGGCTCTTTTCTTTATGACAAATAAAGGGATGTTAGCTCAGCAGAAAGGACCTCAATGACGTAAGGCATGTACAGGCTAACGGGACAAATGAAGGGTCACCCCAAAAGAGAAAAAAGAGGAGGGGAACAGAATGAACCTCCACTTCCATTCCATACAAAAGACCCCAGGAAAGAGGAAACTGAGTTTCAAAACAGATTCAGTGACTTTGCTTTACGTGAACTTTGTTTGAAGCCTCGAAGCAGGATATCCTTCTGTTTTGAACCTTGGACTTCTTGTTTTGATTTAAATTATGTTTTTAAATCATTGTGCAGGACAAACAGGTTGAGCCTCTTGACACATCTGAATGACCCCAAAGACTTCAGTAAAGTCTATTTCCTAAAATGTGGATGACCATATCCCAGTGGTAGATATTACTTAAAAGATCATCCATACACATCATACAAACACATTACCCCCCAAATAACCTAGGGAGCATTAATAACTATAGCCTTTAAAATAATGAAATAAACATTATTTGGCAACAATAATGATGTCTTAAATCAGCTCTCATGACCTTGTTTTAAGATTATTAGGAAAAGGGGTGGTACTAAGGAAGGACCAACAGTAAAAACTGCAGGCAGAAACCCTTGCTTGGAAACACCTCCAATACATGCCACTTTCTGACCTTGGAGGAGATCTATGATCATTACTACATGACTTTATCCTGGGTCCCAAAAGTTTATCTCTGTGTACACTCCTCAGCTCACCCTGTTCCTGGAGATGTGAAGTCCAGTTTTGTCTAAGAATGAACAGAGCCACGTTTAGACCTGGACAAGAGGGTCTCTCCACTAGCACCGATACTCAGTGGGAATTAGGCAAGAGGAACATGTGTGGTGAAGTGGGTCTCCTGCACCTTGCAGAGCCGAGGTTGTGCCAGGTGAGGGGAAGGACTGCCTACATGGGAGAGCAAATAGGGACTGGTATTCTCCAGTTGGCCTCTTGAATCACTTAGAACACAGGTATCAATGGGCGAGGTTCCCTGATTAACTATGCTCCTTCCTGCTACACTCGGGAGAGAGGCCTGGAGACTTTGTACTTGGAAAGGGAGGCAAGAGAAGAAGCCAGGCATCCCAGAGCTCCAAAGGGCTCAGCCACATCCATCCGTTCAGGACCAGTGGTTCCAGTCCTTGCACAGGACCTCTGGACTCCTACCCTAGTTGGAAGGAAAGTGGCTCCCTCCTTAAGACCTGTGGGGACCCAGCTCCAGATGATCTGGGTAGACACAGGAGCCTGACCATGGTCAAAACTGGCATTTAAAAACCTTAAACCATTGCCTGTAATCCCAGCACTTGGGAGGCAGAGACAGGAGGATTGCTGAGTTCGAGGCTTGCCTGGGATACATAGTGAGCTCAGGGCCAGCCTGAACTACACAGTGAGACCCTGTCTCCGAAAAAAACAAAACAAAACAAAAATCCCTTAAACTGTTTCAGCATATGGTATGTGGATCTGCACCTACTCCTGCCCTGGCCACATAAACATCAGAAGCAATCCCGACTGCATCATTAGCTGACCATTTAGTGAGTGCCAGGTTCTACACTGCCCACAACACTGTCACGAATCCTAATGAAATATGACCTAGCAATTGCAGTCCTTGGTATTTATGCAAAGGAGCTGAAAAATTATGTCTGCATAAAAATTTGCACATGGATGTTTAATAGCTTTATGCACAAATACTAAAATATAGATGCAGCAACCAAGAGGTCTTTCAGGAGGCTAGAAAAATAAACTGTGGTGCATCCAGAAAATGGAGTATTAGTCAGTGCTAATAAGAAACCCATGAAAATATATAAAGGAAACTTCAATGAGTATTACCAAGTTTTACAAGCCAATCTGAAAAGAATACATATTTATGATTCCAACTATGTGACATCCTAGAAAAGGCGGAACTAGGGAGACAGGAAAAAGCTCAGTGGCTGTCAGGGGTTAGGGATAGGAGAAAAAGTGAACCTGCTGAGCAGGAGGATTTTTAGGGCCCTGAAAATATTCTATATGATTCTACCACAGCAGATGTGTGACATGACACAGCTGTCACACACCTACAAAGTACAACACTGAGGCTGAGCTGTAGTGTGAACTACAGACTCTGGCTAACACCAGCAAGTCAACACTAGTTGACTTAGTTTTAACAGATGTATCCTATGGGACAGGTGGAGGGGTGAGGGCTGAGGGCATGTAGGGACAGAGGGTATGTGGGAAATCTCTGGGCCTTCTGAACAACTTTGTGTGAACTTAAAACTGCTCTGAAAGTACTTTTAAAAACCCTATGAAGTATGGTGTTGTTATCACTTTAGTTTAAGGAATCCAATGAAATAACTTTGCCTAATTTCCCGGGACTGGAACATGATATCATTAAAGAAAAGATTGAAACTCACACCCCACCCCAGCTCACTCCAAGCTTCTACTGGGCCAACAGGTGTTACAGCTTCACTATCAGGGCTGGGTCACACCCACCTCAGCTCGTGACTGGCCACTTCGATCCTCTCCTAATGAGCTTCCTAAGGACTGTGTGTCACCTGTGCTGGCCAGGGTTACATACATCTGGGGTGTGGGGTGGGGCCTGAGGGTCTCTGTGGGCCGTGGCTGTATGGCAGGGCCACAGGCACCCAGGTGCCGCTCTGCTGGCTAAGTCCAGAGCCCCTGCATCCCAGCATGCTTACGGCTGAGAGAAGCTCCCTGTGCCCAGAATACCTGTCCAGCATAGCTCTGCCTGGCAAAGTCATGACCATCCTTAGACAAGCCCAGCTCTTTTTCATTATGACAGTCACCTGAACATTACCCCACAGCAACTCTCAGCCTGTATCAATACCTACCACCACCTGTGTCCTCTGTGTTCAGGGCCATGTCACGCAGAGCAGGTTGTCTCCTTCTTGTGCTAGTTACTCCTGGTTCACCTGTGTGCACCTGCCCATATCGGCTGCTCTGAGAGCACCTGGGACTTCGTACCTATCATCACACAGGTTCCTTAACCCTGCACAGGCCTGGCTTTCTCTCTGGTCCACACCCAAGCTCACCTTCTTCCTTTTCATTGATAATGAGTGGTAAATCTAGTTCAATAAATATATGGCAGTGCTAACTGAAGTACACACAATGTTTAAACTAAAACTCAACAGCCAAAAGGGAGGTGTTGGTGTTCCTATTTGCTGGAGGAAGGGAGGAGTATCAGAGAGGCTGTGTAAGGGACAGGGTGAGGTGTGATCTCTTCCATCACACACCAATCTCTTTTCTCCTGATCGGGGGCCCAGATACATCTTGGTGAACTATAAAGTAATGTAACAGTTAATATACATCAGTAATGCAGTGCTATGCCAATGAAACAAACTCAAAACAACCAAACCAGTTCAAAACTAGTTTCTAGATTAAATTGGATCACAGAAGAAGAAATTATCACAATCAGCAATAATGAGATAATGACTGATTTATCAATAACCGCTTGGGCTACTGTTATGGATTATATCTAGAGGTCCCCCTCATAGCCTTATGCACTAATAGGAGGGGCTTTTGGGAGGTGGCTAGACCATGAGTGCCTAATAGCTGTATCTGACCACTGCTTGGTTTAGCATAGCTCTGGGTGTGGAGAATGGAAAGGCTCACTCTGGATGTAGGTGGCATTAACCAGCATGCTTTCAGCCTGGTTGGAATAAAAGGAAAAAGAAAGGCTACCTACTTGCTTCCTCCTGCCTGCATGTCATGGACTGTTTCTCCTTGGTCATGCCCTCTGCCATACCACCCTCCCTTGGAGCTAGTCAACTAGGGACTGAAACTTCCACAAACTGTGAGGTAAATAAACCTTTCCTTCTTTAACTGTAGGTGTTGGGTCTTTTGTCTCAGCAATGTGAAAATAACCAAGACCTTGATAGATTTACTTCATTTCTCACTTATTACACCTGCCACTGTGGACTTGAAGTTTGTGCCGCCCCCATTCATATGTTGAAGTCAAATCTGCATGGATGATACTAGAGAAAGGAGCCCTTGTGAGGTGGTCAAGAGCACAGAACCCTTGTGGATAGGATTAGTGTTCCCTGCAAAGAGGCTCTGCCTGTGAAGACACAGAGAGAACATGTGGTCTATTACAGAGCTGAATATGTCCGTGACTTGAATCCTGGTTATCTCAAAACAAAATAAACTTCTGTTGTTTATAAGCTTTCCAGTCCATGGTATTTTGTTATAACAACCCAAACAGACTCGGAGAGTCTTACCAGCTCCTTAAAGTTAGTATAAGAAGCAGACAAATAATCAATATATGTAAATTGCTAAATCAATATATGTAAATTGCTATATGTAAATCAATATATGTAAATATATGTAAAACTGTAATGAACTTTCCATGTGCAGAAAAATTATTCACAATATCTTTCCACTTACTACAAACCCAAAGGGAAAAGGCAATTTATGTGAAATATACATAAGGCAGAAAACTGGGGGAAGTCCAAAATACCAAACGTTTCATCTCCTGATATTATTTTTTAGATTTATGGTCTTCCTCAAACATCTCCAGGTATCAAATGAGACATGAGCAATATGTAGAAAGGTCAGAGAGCAGAATGCTCCTAGAACCACCTTTCATTTCTCAGAATAAGAAGAGACGGTTTATTTGATGTAGGCATGTTGATTGGCAGGGTAGGCTTGCAAATTCCTTTAGTATTAAGTCATGTCTTCAAATCTGGGTGGGGTGCTGAGTTATTAAATTTTTTTCTGTTCCTCTGGAGGCCTGGGCTTGGAAAGCTGAAGACTACATGTGAAATGAGTTGGGTGGTCTCAGGAAAATTCAGTGTAAACAGCATTGCTCATCTAAAAGTAGCACAAAACAGCCCACATCTGTCTGTCCATATTATCCAAGCAAAATCTGGACTCCATTAATGTGCCTGAGGAATAAATTATTCTCTAATAAATGTTTTTGTAATCACAGTGAAAAAGGAAACTCCAAGACACCAGAGGAAATGAGACTGCTGTACCAATGTGTTGGTGAAAGTCTGGAGGAGGAATGGGAGAAGGAAAGAGACCACAGCTGTATCTGGCTTAGAAGGGCCGTGCCTTATCTACAGAGAGGAGGAGAGCTCCCAGAAAGAAGCTCCTTAGGTGCTTTATTCTCTAGAATGCCCGTGAGGAATGCAAGGTCCCCTGAGGAGGGTGGCCTTGGCTCTAGGAAGAGCGCCTCAATTGACATTCAACACAGGCTCCAGGTCAGACCTTTGTGCTGAGGTTCAGGCACGTCTACAGTGTGGACTTTGAGGACCAGCAGCTCCCTAACAGGGGTGCATAACACGCCTACTCTTCTCTCCCAGCCCCTGTCAAATATTTATTGTCCTTGGCTGATGAACCCAAGGTCCTTTATTTAGTACAGGAGGTGAAGGGAGGGATGGGAAAAGTTTGATCCAGTCAGGATGGAGGGAGAAGAGACAGGAGGGTGAAGGGAAACACGAGCTCCTTTTGGGTGGCTCTTTTGACACAGGTTTATTGAACTGGAAGCTTTGGGCGGGGGCTGAGGGTAGAAGCAGGGCACATTCAGGGCTGTTTGGGGCTCCATTTCTCTGGGAGGAACCCAGGCCTGGCCTGGTCCTGGAAAAATGGCACTGTGAGAGGGCCCCTGGCACAGACAGGCCACTCACAGCAGACACTGTTAGCAAAAGTTCCTCTAATGACCCGTACCGGTCCTCAGCTAGAGGAGGAAATGGCAGACACTCGGCGGTACCTGCCGCAGACAGACCAATGAGTGTATACAGATGAAGACCCATTTGAGGACCCAGATAAATCAGTGGAAAATAACTGGGAATGTGAGAAAACTCCAACCCAAGTTTGCTGTGCTTTAGTTGTATTTATAAGTGGATCCAATTTTGCATTTGCCAACTGGTAATAGATGTCAAAGCTTAAGGCAACATAAGGGTTAGGGATTGAGCTCAGGTGGAACCATGCCAACCTTGGATGCACAAGGACTCGAGTTTGATCCCCGGTACCACAAAAAAAAAAAAAAAAAAAAAAAAAAAAAAAAAAAAAAAAAAAAAAAAGGTTACGGCAATGTAAAAAAAATGACACGGAGTGTTAGAAATCTCATGTATTTATTCAGTACTCATATGGTCTTTGTTTGATTACATAAAATTTATTTGCTGTGAATTTCATGATATCCTTACATAATGGCTTCCATGAAATTGTTTCCTAATATGGAACCTTGTTTTTACATTTTACAACACTTTCAGGAAATCAGGTTCACTCTTGCAGTTTCGGTATTTCATTACATTTTGGTCCCTGTGATTTTTGCTGCACGCAGAAGGGAGGAACAAACACCAGATTTACCTTATTTTGTTTTTTTAAAAAAGTAAAAAATGTATGAAACAAAATTTTAAGACTCTGGATGTCAGGCAATAAAACAGGGACAAAGTGGCCTTATGGTTACCTCAATCATTGTCTCACTAGAGCTCTCTGGCCACACAGTGGGGGAGGAGGACCGGACAGGTCTGAGAGATTCTCTGCATGGAGGAGATAGGCTGAGAGTAGAGGAAGACTGAAGTGGCAGAACAGAGTACAGAAGAGAAATGAACAGAAAGAACTCAGCAGAGTACTCAGAAAGACAGAACAAGGCTCAACACAAACAGGGCCAGAGGAGCAAGCACCCCTCCTCATCAATCACAGCAGGAATCTCATGACATTGGGTGGGCACTGGGTTCCCTGGACGGGTTTGCCTCAGTGATGAGGACTGATTGGCTCTGAAGTGAGCATTCGCTCTAGACCTACCAAACAAATCAAAAAAGCAAGACTGAGAGGAGCCAGTTGCTTCCAAGAAACTTAACTGTATCCAAAGAAGCCTCAATTGTGGAATTAAAAATATACACCTATCAATAAGAAGGAAATATGAACAGGCACAAAGGAATGAACAGTATTAGAGATGATAATTATCTATAAAAGGTACTGCTCTTACTATTTAAATCTCATTTTAAAATAAACTTAATTTTACAATATAAAGGATGATTAAAAAATGGTGAATGTTAAAATTTTTTAAAAAGTGGGCCAGAGATTTAGCTCAGTGGCTCAGGCACCTGCCTAGCAAGCACAAGTTCCCTCATTAGATCCCTTGTAACCAAATGTAACAATACTGGGCATGGTGACTCAAGCCTGCCCACCAGCAATCAGTACCACACCCCACAATGCCAGGTGTGGTGGCTCACGCCTGTAATGGCAACACTTGGGAGGCAGAGGCAGGAGGATTGCTGAGTTTGCTTGGGCTACAAGCTGAGCTTGCCTGGGCTACAAAGTGAGCTCTGGCTACATAGTGAGCTCAGGGCCAGCCTGAACTACAAAGCAAGACCCTGTCTCAAACAAAACAAAACAATTCAAAAAGTGATTATCTTCCTCAAAATAGTCCCTTTCATTTCAATTTTTTTGTGTACCTGCGATCAATCTTAGGACCTTGCACTTGCCAGGCAGTCACTGTACCCCTGAGCTACATCCCTGTCTCCCGCCCCCTATTTCAGTCCCCCTCACTTCAAACACACTTATCCCATCACTCTTGCCACTTTCTTTGGCAGTTCTGGACGTGCTCCTCTGTGCCTTTAGAGGGTATGATCAAAACTACTGTAACTGCTTCCTGCCATCTAGCAGAAAGGACTGCTCCCCAGAATAAGCCCCACCCACCGTGTTCGCTGGACTTGGCCCTCTGTGCCTTCTGGCTTTTTCCCCAGAGCTAAAATGCAAGGTAAATGTCTTTGAATTATTTCAGGACCGCGGGTCAGCCAATGAGAGCATGACTAATGAGACCCCAGCAAGAGGGCTCCAGACTGCTTCAGAAGGTGGCAAGCACAGCGAGATGAGGGTGTTTGAAGTAGGGGCAGTATTTTGAAGTAGGGTTAGTGGCAACATGTCTTTTATTTAATAATTTTAAAATTTAACAACACTTTTTCCTTCTTTAAATTTTTTTCTTAACACACCTCATAATTTTCAGTGTAGGAAAAGCCTCAATAACATACATTTGGGAAAGAAAATTCACTTAAAATTCAAACACAGTGCAGAAGGAAAGTGTTCAAAATTTAAAAAATAATTTAATGGGCACACATTTTACTAATCATATACTTTAATAATTAGAGAAATGAAGTTTCATTAGTGTACAATAATATTTATAATGGCTGTATTTATCTTCATAACTGTACATTTGATTCTACAAGTAACTGACAGAACCAGAATATAGGCCCAGGTCTGACACTCAGCCAAACCCTCGCATTTGACTGTAATTTTGACGTCGGGGAAATGACACAGATCGGGATGAATCAAGAGCAATGGTGGCAGTGGCAGTGCCCCAAAATAACCACCACAGGGTCCCCTTTATCAGTTCTACAGGAAATATGACAGGGTGAGATGAAGGAAGTACAGAACTGCCTGTGTCCTGACAGCATCCGAGGGGGATTAGAATAGGGCAGTGCTGCTGGGCCCTGGGCTGTTGGATGCTGTTCGCACCTGAGTCTCCTTCCTGGGGCTCCCTAGCTGTGAGCACTGAGCACTTGACCAGAGCCCCATCCCCAGGGATGCTGGGCATGAGGCAGGCTGGCTTTACTGTGGTGTGTCATGTGTAGTCTGGATGGGGTAATAGTTTCTACGCCTAGGGTTTTGTGAAAGCAGCTTGGGGTCAAACTAGGGCTGGGGGGGGGAGGGACTCTGCACCCAGGTTCCTGCTGGATGGTACTCAGAGACAGCCCATTCTGAGGTTTGAGTTCAAGAAAGTTTGAAAACTACCAGCCTCCTGGGAGTTGGCAAAGTATGATGGTTCAGATTGTGGCCTTTAGAGGGTGAAAATTTAGGTTCAAATCCAGGCCATGCAGCTGGGCAGACTGTGTGGCTTGGGCAAACAAACTCTCCTGAGCCTCAAATCCCATCCTGGGTCTACGTGGCTATCAAGAAATGAAGTGACTGATGGGACCTCGGGGCCCAGGAGTGGGTGACAAGCCAAGGTTGAGATTGAGACTGAGAGCAAGCAGGGGAAGTACCCAGAGCAGGGCTGGTGAACATTTCAGGACTTCCAGTGAAACAAACAGCTTGCAGCTGCCTGCAAACCATAGGTTCATAGCCCTGGCCTAGTGGCTTCTAGGTGAAGGACTCAGCCAGCTCCCCAGCAGGTGTCCAGGGGAGTACAGCAGTAGGTCCTGCAGCTCTGAACGTCACAAAACTGCATCAACCTGGGCCAAGAATCAGCCCTGTTCCTGTTATATGTGTGGAAACCGAGGCATAGGCAAATTAGTCCTGGCATCAAATTTGCAACTTAGGAACCTGCATCCGACAAGCTGTTCTCTTTCTATGTCTTTCTTCGGGAAATATCTACATTTTCTTATTTAAGTGAATAGAGTAGTTTCTTGCTTTCTATGTTTGAGTCAGAGCATGTGGATGGTATTGATTAGGGGGCCCGGGACCAGCTTCAAGAAGTGGCATAGTGCTGGAGAAGAAAAGGGGAACCCCCAATCCTGGCAAGCCTAGAGCTGGGCTGAATCTCTCTGCTGTACATATGTTACATATGTGTACAATATGTTATACATATACATACATACACAAGACTGTTTCCACTTCTATATAGTGATAGGGTTAAACATACAAATTAATATGACAAGGAATTTCAATCCACTACAACAATAGTAATGATAGTATTATAAACCCTAGCATATCAAAATTTCTTTCACATAATAATTTCCAGGCCACCAGAAGTTACGCAACATATATTTAATTTCAAAATGAAAGATGGTTTTTTCTTTTCATGTGCTGACACAACTCTGTGTCTCCAACCTGAGCATACTGTGTATGTGTAGAAATATTTTTTGATACCAAGAGTCAAACTCAGGATCTTGTGCTTGCCAGGCAAGTGTGATGCCACTAAGCTCTATTCTTGGCCCAGGAATGACCTTTGATAGAGGAAAATAGGGGACCGGAGCTGGTCAGGTGGTGCAGGACTGTAATGTCAGCTCTTCAGGAAGCTGAGGTACAAATTCTAGCCCAGTTGAGGTAACTTAGTGACTTAGTAAGGTCCTGTCTCAAAATAAAAATAAAAGGCTGAGGCTGTGACAGTTCAATACCTAATGCCACAAAAAAGTGTATGTGGAGGCAGAGGTCCACACAGAGGTTGTGGAGTCTTTACGTGGAAGAGGTTATAATTTTGTTCACAACTTTCTTATGAGGATCCCAGCATTCATGAGGTTGAACTGATGCTGACAGTTAGTGTTTGTCTGTTTCCAGTGGAAGAAGAATGAAAAGACCAGAGAAAATGTGCTCCATTTTTTTTTTTTTTTGAGACAGGGTCTCGCTTTGTAGTTCAGGCTGGCCCTGAGCTCACTACGTAGCCCAGGCAAGCCTGGAACTCAGCAATCCTCCTGCCTCTGCCTCCTGAGTGCTGGGATTACGGGCATGATCCACCACACCTGGCACTGTGGGGTGTGGTACTGATTGCTGGTGGGCATGAGTCACCATGCCCAATATCTTATCATTGTATGTGGTTACCAGGATCAAACCAGGTACCCTGCGCTTGCTAGGCAGGTGGTAGAACCACTGAGATAAATCTCCGGCCCAAAATGTGCTCCTTTTGAAACCATTGTAAAGGAAGGACAGAAAGTATCATTCACACTGTCACCTGGGGTAGGCAGGAGCCTGGCACGAAGAACTCATCCCAAAGGGAAGCTCTTGAAAAAGTGTTCTGTGAAATCCAAGTCATTCTAGCCCCTCATCAAAAGGGCAAGATGAGAGTGAGACAGAGACAGAGAGATAGGGAGACAGGGATAGGGACAGAGAGACAGACAAACAGACAGAGAGCAAGTTGGAGCTCTGTGTATCACAAATCACTTCCTTGGAGTTTGGTAAAGGGTGTTCCTATCCTGCTCCAATCTCTACCCTTAACACACAAAGGCCAAACAAAGCCAGCAAACCAAGCCTGTTCACTGCCTTCATCTCTCCGCAGCATGAGCACTCGTACTCAATGACCTCTCTTCCCTTCCCCCAGAATGAAGAAGGCTGTTGGTATTTTGGGTCAGAATTAGGCAATGTGATGTTTTGATGTGTCCCTGATGGCAGGAAACCCTGTTAGCATTCTGACGGAGTGAGTCAGGCCCGCAGTGGAGGCGCTCACCAGCGTGATAAGAGCACCGCGAGCCTGACACTAGGGCTTGACGGAAGTCCAGCGCATCTCTGCAAGAATGAGCTGTTTCCCCAAGAAATGCACAAAGTCAAAAGAAACAATGAGTTAGCCTTGCCTATAAATTGAGAAACAGATAAAAGAAATAAAGTGATATCTGGAGGAGGCAACGACATGAAAAAGTGCACACTTTCACCAACTGCTGCTGGAAATATACATTCAGTGCAACTGTTTTGTAGCGAAGTCTGGTGAGAACACAGAGAAATCAAAGTGCCCTTGGATCTGGAAAGAGTCAGAGACATGGGTAGTATTTTGGGAACGAGTATGCTTATCACAGTGTATCTGATGGAAAATTTAAGCCATCTAAATGTTTGGGAGAAGAGAAGTACTTGAAGAGTCTGTAACTATTTGCCTATAATAGGATGCTTACTAGTTGTTAAAAGTGATATTATGAAGATTTTTTTAAAAAAAATATGGATTTTCTCAAAAGACCAGATAGGATCCCTGTTTGAACCAGTTTAAGCATGCAGGTGATTGGTTAAAGGGCAGTGTTAAACAAGTGCTTAGGAAGACTGGACACAAGACACCTCCAGCAAGAGTGACGCTGGAGAATGAGGGACTCAGATGGCCTCGGGCCTTTTTCTTCCTGGTCTGTCCTTCTACTCTATCTCTTAAGTTCACATTCTCCCCGAGGAGAGTTTCTTCCTCAAACTTCAGTGTGAAAAATTCCAAGAAAGATTTGTTTGGTCTGGTTTAGGTCACAACTTCTTAGATCTGTCATTGTTACCAGGTCTGTGTGACCTTTAATGACCAGTCAGTCTTGAATCAGACATTGCTACAGAGGCAATATTTATGTCTCCTCACATTCACCTGTTGAAATCCTAACCCCATGATGTACAATAAGAGAATGGGGTTGCTGTGAGGTGAGTAAGGCCTGGGATTAGTGCCCTTATAAGAGAGAACCTAGGTCCCTAGGCATCTTTCCACCATGAAAGGAAACACAGGGCCACCTACAATCTATAAAAAGAGCCCTTACCAGGATTTGAGCATGCTGGCACCTTAATCCTGGGCTTTTGGCATTCAGAATGATGAGAAATAACTTTCTGTTGCTTATAAGTCACCCAGCCTGTGGCATTTTGCTATGACAGTATCAATAAAATACTAGGTTACTATACCAGACTACTTAAAGTACTTTCATAGATATCTACTCTTAACTGCTGTGCTCAGAGGGACCATTTGAATCCCTGAGAGAAGGTTGGAATGGATGAAATAATAGTCAGGTCCATTGGGGAAACTGCAGGGGTCCCTGGTGTCAATATATCTGCCACAACCTCAGTTGATAATAGTCAATACTTTCCACAATGGTTGGATCTAGTCTTTTTGTTAGATCAACCTAGTCTTACTTTATTACAAATAAAGGGATTCTCTTGTGATCACTTGGTTGGGAGGTGCTCTGGGATAAACTGGAGCGGGATTAAACTCTCCGAGTTAGGCAGGACCACCTCCTGCCATGCTGTTTATACGGGACCAGTCAGAATGAGAGGTTCCAGTACTGACAAGACAGTAGTGCTGACAAAAGACTTCCATATCCCACAAGACGTAGGGTTCAAAAACAGGTTATGGGGAACAGTTTGCCCATTACAATGAACTACAGTAGGGCATCCCTAAAGTATGTCGATTTCCCACTAGCCAGAAAGTAGTCTGCATCAGGCTATCATTAGAAACATTCTATTTGAACCATATACTTTGGAGAGAGAAAAAAATAAAACTCTTAAAATCTGTTACCACATGGTAAGATGCTCTAATTTAGGTAGATAATAGCCAACAATGTTGCAGGAACTATTCTGAATTAAACAGTCATGCTGTTTATGAATTTTCTCTGTTACATCTTAAGCACACAGACATGGATATGCCAGGACACTCCTTGGCTGACCCTGGGAGTCCTAGGAATAGAAGATAGACTGAAAATGGACTCAAATTTTATTTGGGAAGAGGGTGGTAGGTGGTGGGGATTTCTAGCTCATGACAGTTTAAAAAGAATTTTTGTTAAAAAGGAATTTTAATCAGTCTGTATTGCTCATCAACAGGCAAAATTCCACAGCTCACCCAAATTCCTGCTGCAATCTAACTCTCCTTTTTGAAACCTGCTTTATTTTTTCAACACCACACGTTTGGATTAGAGAACTGGACTATGTACCTCTCAGAAATTTTCTCCCAAACACAAATATTGGTGAATCCCTAAGCTAATCATGGGGAGATGTGGGAAGCTGAATCCCGTGCTGATGTGATGCTGTCCCGTGGCGTGTGTGGTTCAGTCCCTGGCCCATGTTTGGGCTCGAGAGTGTGGATATCAACAGGCCCCAAATTCTGTGGCTGAGACTCTGGGCCTGGTGTCCCACAGAACCTCAGGCAACTTGGAAGTTTTGCATCTGGTTTCTTCCCCAGCCATGTTTGCAGTTCTGCAAAGCTGCTCTCTCCCTCCACAAAACAAACAGAAAGGTGAAAGCTCAAACTCTTCTAGACTCTTGAATGGAGACAGACAGAGGGGACAAAGTGCCAGTTAAGTTTGTGAGAGTCAACTGGAAGAAAAAAGTATGCTTTTTTGGATATATAGCTCTTTATTCTTTTAAAATGATCTCATTAATTCATTCATTGAATAAAAAAAGAATCATATAAATAGAATCAATGAATCGACATCCCATTACTTGGAAGCTAGTTATGGTGGATTTTAGTCACTAAATTGTACATGTTTATTTTTAGAATTAAAAAACAGGTAGGTAGGGCAAATACTATTCATAATAACTCTAGATGAACATTTTATATGAGCGAAATCTACACATAAAAATTGTATTTAAGCTGGGTGTGGTGGCTCACGCCTGTAATCCCAGTACTCGGGAGGCAGAGGCAGGAGGATTGCTGGGTTCAAGGTTTGTCTGGGCTACATAGTGAGCTCAGGGCCAGCCTGAACTACAAAGCGAGACCCTGTCCTAAAAAAAAAAAAAATTGTATTTAAAAAGAGAGAACCTGTATCTTACCTCAATCTCTAAGGAAAGAGACTTTCTCATGAGTTGTCACTAATGTGCTTGAAACTAGATTTTGAAATTTTTCATCTGAACATAGAACCTTAAACAATCAAAGTACAAAGTAATTACAACTTGGAAGTCAAGTTCTAGCATTGGGAATGTAAACTCTTTGGAAGCAAATGCCTCAGAGGTCATTATGTAATTTCACAGAAAATCTCATCTTGGCCCCTTTGTGAATATGTGTATCACAAGGTCACGGTTAAAGTCCCTCTGTCACTCACTTGGCTGCGCCCACTCTTGTTTCTTGAATAGTTGAGCAGAGTGAGTTCAAATAAGAAAACTTCACCTTGTTCACTTACCCTTGCAACACATATCTACCAATTTTAAGATCATGGAAGTGGAGTAAGTTAATCAAATAACCTGCGACTCCTAAGAAAGCAAGTGAGTGGGTGTTTCTTTGTTGGCAGATTGTCAGTAATTAGAAGAGCAAAGGAAATCATTAGGAAAGAGAGCATGGATATGTTATAATCTTGTGATAAAAATAGAAGTTATAGACAGACAGTTGTTAGTAAAAAGAAATGACTACCAGTGCTCCGGTGCACTGATATATGAACACGTATTTAAAAAAAAAATACGGAAACAGCAGAACTTCATTTCTGACCTTTCACGTGCCTTACTAGTCATACCAAGAATGTCTTATCTGTTGTCTTCCACCCTTCTGCATTTGTAGTGAATTTGTCTTTGTCTTTGTGAATGTGCACAATTAGCCAACTCCCCAACAGATGGCTTCCAGGTAGGGTGACTCGCCACGAGACCCACCCATAAGGCCCAGAGCGCTGGGTCTCAGCATGAATCTCGCTGCATTCTCTGCACCACTTCTCTATGCGTGGGGTTGAGCTTCTCAGTCTGGAGCTGAGCTCAGGGCCGTGTTCTAGTTACAGCACCTCCTGGCACAGCTGGTGTTGCTATTGGCGATGCTGCTGTAAGCAGGGGAGCGAGAGAGGCTGAGAGCTGGAGCAGGGCGTGGATTACTCATCAAACTGCTTGGTTAGCCGGATGCTGGGACCAGATTGCCCAGGTCACCACCCCACCCCCACTCTTCATCTTTAAATTGCTGTCTTGGAAAGCAGCAGTTCACATCCTCCTGAAGCAGTAGTCTCTGCCTGGCTTGATCGGCCAGTTCCTGGCACTGTGGAATAATGCCAACAGCTTGCTGCTGTGGGCTCCTGGTTTATTTTTGTTTGCTCCCTGGCCACTACAGCTGGTCATCTTGAAAATGTGCCATTGCTAGAGCCTCAGAGCAGGTATGAATTCTAGCAGATGCTCAGCTCTGTGCCTTTACAGGTGAAGGATCTGGTCCACTCAGGCCTTTCTTGTCTGGCAGGTAGCATGAGAACCAAGTTCAGAATCTAGACCTCAGAAATCCTGAACTAGTGAAGCTCTTTTAGGAAAGGAGATATTATAGCTGCTCCAGAGAAAGGTGACCTGTACATTTTCTTTCACACACAGATCAAAGATGATGACACTGAGGTGCAAACAGCTTTCTTCTCTTACCTTTCTCAGCTTTCTTTTCACATTGTGACTGAAGGACAAGACTGAGTCCAGTCTGGGACTGGAAAATGGCTGGGGATGTAGCTCAGTGTAAAAGCTACCCTGGGTGTATTTCCAGCCTCCTCATCAAGTTTTAGAATACAAGCAAGCAAAATGTACTGTAAGGAGAGAATTTAAGAATTTTTTCTCCTTCGTCTTGGTATTCTGACATCACTGTTGACTTGGATACTTGTTTACTTACCCTTGCAACACATGTCTACCAATTTTAAGATCATGGAAGTGGAGTAAGTTATTCAGCACAAAATCTCTTCAGAATAGACTACCAAGACATGCAGGTTGTTGTGGAAAAAGAAGATTGGATCGTTCTCACGGGCTAAGGAAACTAGTTAATGAACAGCCATGTAATCAGAAGATTAATAAAGCAAGCATTTGATAATGTCCTGTTTGTGTTAATTGGTAATAATGACACATGACTGTGTTCATGTGGTGAAAAATTCATTTTCCTATACATTCATGATTTGGGCCCTCTCCTGTGTGCTTGTTACACGTCAATACAAGGTGGGTTTTTTTGTTTTTTGAGAAAGGGTCCCACTCTATAGTTCAGGCTGGCCCTGAACTCACTATGTAGCCCAGGCAAATCTCGAACTCAGCAATCCTCCTGCCTCTGCCTCCCAAGTGCTGGGATTACAGGTAAGAGCCACCACATCTAGCACTGCGGTATGTGGTACTGATTGCAAGCCCAGTGTTGTATTATGTGGTTACCAGGATCAAATTCAGGACCTTGTGCTTGCTAGGCAGGCATGGGAACCACTGAGCTAAATCTCCGGCCCACAAGGTGGTAATAATCTCAATTCTCAAGGCACTTCTACTTTAGTGCAATCATTCAATAATATTTATAGAAAAAGAAGTTTTAAAAGAGGACTGAAAGTTCACATGTCTGCTTCTGGCAGAACCAAGAATGGGAGCTGGTCCTTCTGCTTTTTGTGCTCCCCACTCTGGTTCCTTGTCTCAGCAGTGTGTCGTTCTGTGAAGGTCCAGCCCCTTTAAAGAAGATTGCTGAGAAAAATGCACCATTTTAAATCTTTTGTTGGCCTTGTTCTAGTTTTTCTATACTGTAAATGAAGTTCAGCTTTTCTTCGGATTAACTGAACTGTAAAGTTCTGATATTTAATGGCGGTATCTCATCTCAATAAAATCTATCTGATGGGCACAGAAGAGGCTGCCTCAGCACCCTGATGGGGGCACATGTCCACCATGATTGTCCTCTTCTATCTGAAATTACGTGTATCTGTCTGTCTGTCTGTCTGCCTGCCTGTTTGTCTGCCTGCCTGCCTGTCTATGATTTTCCTTAACTTTCTGAACCAAACAAAAGCTAGCATGTGGAGAATACCCTCTTTATTTTGTAGTGCTGGGGATGGACCCTAGACCTCAGGGATGCCAGACTGGTGCTCTGCTGCTGTGCTAAACCTGAAAGCCACACCTCCTGCCCTGGGTACTACTTCTTAGGGACAAGTCGCACTGTTGTCCTGCTTTCATTGGGATGTCTCTCCCTAAGATGTTTGTAAAGCAGTTGTGACTTTCTACTGAGAGCATGTGGACCCAAGGGTTCCTGTGGGGCTTTGAGGAAGGCAGCCTTGGGGAGGCAAGGCTGTCATTGCCTGGAGGACAGGGAGTCCTTCAGGCCTGGGCACAGAGCAGCTTCTTTGCCAGCTCTTGGATCATCCTTCTCTGGCTCTGCAGTTCACAACCTCTTCTAGAAACTTCCTAGGAACACATATGAACTACCTAGCTCAGAAGGACCCAGAAAAGACTGAACTGGTTCACAGAGATGCCGTTCCTTATTGGTGCTCTGTGGTGTGGGCTACTCATCCTCAGCCCAGTGCCTTCCATGCAAATGATTGTAGTCTCTTCTCTACCTCAACCCAATTCCACAGTCTTCAGCCAAACTCTTCCATTGTGTCAATTTCCACCTTTATGGTAAGACTTGTTATTTTTTTTTTGCATTGAATTCTTTATTGGTACATTTTATATATAGCTACAATCACACTCAACATTGGGGAATTTGTACCAGTATATGACATGAGTTAATTTTCATTTTTACCCATATCCTAACCCACCCACAACCCCCCCACCCCCTAAATACATGTGCTTTCTTTTTCTTTTTAAATCATATGTATTCTTTCCCCTTAATGACTTGTCATTTTTATCTCTTGCCAGTATATCTCTACAGTGCCATGGTTCATGCTTCTAATGGCTTGCTAGAAATCTCTGTGGTCCTGTCAACTCTGAAGGTACAAAAGCACCTGCTATCTTCCCCTGCTGGACGGTTTCTGTCTTTTATGCTCTTTATCTCAGTAATGGCTCATCCAACTACTAACTACCTCAGCCAGAACCATGAGTCATACATCTTCTCTTCCTTTCATCACACAATGTTCAGTTATCTATTAATTTAATCACCTAAAGGAATGAGTAATATATTTATTTTATAACATTATGAGGAAAATAAGGGAGCTGTGAAAGTCACTTATATGGTGCTGGAATAACTAGTAGTAAATGAATTACTACTCTTTGTCCCAGGAATGTTATCACTGCTACTGTAACTCTTTTGATCAGGCAGATGGATGGGTAGGTAGATACAGAGATGACAGATGATAGAATGACAGGATTCGTGTATCTGTCATCTTACATTAATCATTCACACAGGGGTATTTATAATGTACTACTGTGTACTAGATACTCTTGTAGGTTCTGGAGCTACTGTATTAAACATGAATGAGTATTCTTCTGGGCCTTTTAATTAGGGGAGAGGGACAGGCAATGCATATGTGTAATTATAAATCCTATCAAGAAAATAACACAAGAGAGACAAAAGATGTTAGATATTGCCTGAGATAATCTCTCACAAGGTAACATTTAATGAGAGATCAGAAGGAGCTGGGCATGGTGGCACTCTTGTAATCCCAGCATTCAGGAGGCTGAGGCAGGAGGATTACCATGACTTCAAGGTCAATTTGAGCTCCATAGTGAGTTTGAGGCAGCCTGGGCTACACAGTGAGACTCTTGTCTCAAGAAGACAAGACAAAGGCAAAATAAGGAAGAGATGGGAAGGATGTGAGAGTGTAAGTATCTCATTTTGCCCTACTTATAATCTGATAAGCAGGACTAGTTATACCCACTTTATAGCCAAGAATAAGGTTTGGGTGAATTAAAATTAAATTTTTTGCCCTTTGGGCTTCTGTGCTTTTCCACAGAGTTCCAAGCTCAGCCCATTTCATCTGCTCACTGTCCTTCCATCTTGGCCCTTAGTTCAAATGCCCTTCCTGCCTCCTCTGGACTATTAGGCCAGACTCCTAAACACTTCCCATCTCTAGACTCCTCTGCCTCTCGGCCTGAGTTCCCTCAGAATGACTTCCTGGGACACAGATTGCAGCAGTTCCTCGCTTGAAATCCTCTGTAGCTTCCTGTCCCTGGAGCATCAGAGACACCCTCTTTGCATGCCAGACTCCTGTCTGGAGATCTGTTGCATCTCGCCATGTGTGCTGTGGTGTTCCACACAATCTGACTACTGAGCTGTGGATCCACCATTTCCCATCCCCTGCATGGGGTCCAATTGTGACTTCTTTCTTACTGTCCTGACTCAGCTCGAAGCCTCTCCTGCCCACATCTGCTCCCATGCTTTGTGTATGTGTCTTACTGTGCTTCAGACCACACTCTTGCTACCAAGGATGCTCTGAAGTCAAGAGGTGGCATGTCTGTCCAATACATGAGGGTCCTGATGTACTGTATATGAAGAAACACTCAGAATTACAAAGGCGTGCTGTAATTTAAATTCTTACATGCACATGCACACATGCACACACACAGACATACACACATTCCTAGTCACAAGTGAGGCTAATATCTGGGAATTACTTGTGTGAATGAATGAACATGTGTTACCATGTGGAACACTCACAGTATTTCCCTTGATATTGGGGCAGAACATAGATCCCACAGAAGGGAACACAAAAGGCTGTTTGTAATTGTTATGCAATATCAATAAATATTAAACAATATCCTTGGCATTTCTGCTAAGGGGCCAGTTAACTGAAACATTTTTATTTGTCGAAATGAAATGTAGACTGCTACAAGGCCTCATTCCATATGGGCTACTGCAGCCACGAAGCCTATGCATAGGTTTTCCTCAGGAATGCTGGGAACTCTGTGGAGGTCTGTGAGCCACTCAGGCATGACTGAGTGTGGCAGGCTCTGGTGTTGCGAGGTGTGGAGCCCTGGAAGCATGGGAATGGAAGTGCCAGAGTCCTTAGCCCTCTTCTTAGCTTTATCACTAGTCTAGGTATTGGCAGATAGCTGTATTCATTTAGGCTATAAAGCGGCTTATGATTTACTTCCTTGAATGTAAAAGTTATGTGAACACATTACAGAAAAATGGGATAGCACAGATAAGTATAAAAATGGAACATTATTCTCAGGAAATGGGGTCTGAAAGAAAGAATTTCTGTGGGAAAAAAAATTCTCCATTTTTGTATCATTTCAAGGGCAATTCCTCAAAAGAAATCATTTCTAAATGCAGTATAATCAATTTTGGAATTGTTACCCTTCACTTGAGTTCTGAGGATTCTGGACAGCTTCACCCTCAACACTGAAAAAATCAGATTCTTTCAAAAGTGATGTCTAACAATTAAAAAATAAATATTTGGAATGATTGTTTTCTATCCTTTTTTTATTTTAAAAATACAATGAAATTCATTTCAAAGCAAAGTATTCTGACCCAGTATAAATAGAGAACGCAGAATAAAAGTCTCTTTCTTTCTGGAGCCAGAAACCAGAATGTCATGACCTTTGTCCTAAAAGCTTGATTTTTCAGAAAAATTTCTTTATAGAGTTTTCTAGCAATCAAGTGTTTGGAACATTAAATATGGGAAAATTTTACTTGAGTACAACATCGTTTTCTAGGATATGATCCAAGATATTTAAAGCCAATGTTAAATAGGGCTTTTATAACACAGCTTCACCAGTATCACTCCATCCATAGCAGAACTCCCTGCAGCCCAGAGCCATGTCCTGTTCTTTACCCACTGCTCCAATGTGGAAAACCCCAATGGAGTATCGTCTAATGGCATGTAGCTGGACACACTCTTAGTCTTTTATGAAGAACTGCACTGCCACACTGTTCTTTAATCATTTTTGTGGAAGCAATGTTTCTTTACACAATTGGACATTTTTACAATCTCAAGCAACAAGAACCTGTTATCTAGATCAAGCACCTGATTATCTAGACCCACCACCCCTCCTAGAACATCTGACACAGCTGGATTTGAGGGGCTGAGCACTGGAACTTTCCATGTGCTATTGGCACTTCCTGTGATGCCAGACCTACTTCCTCTCTGGCTCTGGTAACTGAGATCCAGCATGGAAGCAGGAATAAGTGTCTATCTGGAATTAACCCTTCACATTAGATTTCCCATTTCTGGAGCACAAAATCCAATACTGACACCTTGAAGGAGGAGAGGTTCGAGTTAGCCTACGATTCAACGGATTCAGCCCATGGTCAGCTGGCTCCCGTACATGAACATTATGGTAGAAAGGTGGGAAGAGCAAGTTGCTAGTTCCTGGAAGCAGGGAAACAGAGTGGTGACAGAACTACAGGAAAAGGAGTGAGGGACCAGATATGATACCCAAGATCACACTTCCATGACCCATCCAGTTCCCAGCAGCTCTAATCCAGTCTGGTTCACACAAGCACCAGCCTGCCAGTGGTGAACTGTCACACCCTTTTTCAAATGGGGTCTTTGATTCTAGCTTCCTCAAGGAGCCCCTGGTTGGGTGAGTATGCAGGGCTAAGGGTGGCTGTTTTAAATATAAATTCCCATCCTGGTCAACCTTGGACAAGGCAGCCTGCTTTTCTGAGCCCCTGTTGCAACAAGTGGGGAGACAAATGGCTACCCTGCCATGCAGGAGCCCAGCATTACAGTTCCCTGGATTAAATTCGCAGCACAAAAACAAAACAATCTACCTGAAAGATCAGAAGGAGATAATGCCATTTTAGTAGGCACCTGGAACACAGCTATCTATTTATTATATATTAAAAAAGTCATTACCCATTCTTAGAGAATGCAGGATTCATTTGCTCACCCTCTGCCTTCCCTTACAAGACTATGAGTCCCTTGCAAGACCAGCATTGAGTACAACCCATTTCCCCCTAGATTCACAAGATCTAGCCAAACCACTGATGGCAGTCCCCTTGAAAAATGTTAATGCAACAGATGGGTTTTTAAATGTTGCACATACATTTCTTCCTAATTTTCATAGCTTTGTTTAGGGTGGAAAAAGACACTGAAAGACTAAAAGGCTATACCTGGTATTAGATTTAGAATTCAAGATTCTTCCATATTTTATGTTCTACACTGAAAATTGTTTCCTCACCTTTCTACTGCAAGTCCATGAAGCTCTTAGTACCTTAATTTAGCAGCACACCTAAGACTTAGTTTTCACGTGACAACCTGGGTGGCCAGGAGCTAGTCATCTAAACAACACACAGATTTTTAGTTCATTTTGTGTGTAATGCAAATGATAATTCCTACCTCAAAAGGCCACTGGAAGATTAAGACAGTGTAAAAAATACGGTGTTTGGGCTGGGGATTTAGCAAAGCATTTCTAGCATCTGCCTGGCAAGCACCAGCTCCTGAGTTTGATCCCAAGTAACCACATACCACAATGGGGGCATGGTGGCTCATACCTGTAATCCCAGCCCTTGGGAGACAGAGGCAGGAGGATTACTGTGAGCTTGAGGTTTGTTTGGACTACATAGTGAGTTTGGGCCCAGCATGAACTACAAAGTGGGACGCTGTCTCAAAAAAAAAAAAAAAAAAAAAAAAAAAAAAAAAAAAAAAAAAAAAAAAAAAAAAAAAAAAAAAAAAAAAAAAGAAAAGAAAAGAAAATACCGTGTTTGATTTCATGAAAACTGACATTAATATTAATTGAGTATGAAATCAACTAAAAACCTAGAATTTCTGGCTGTCACCATGGCAGCAAGTACTCATCTCCCTTCAGGAATGTGTGGTTGCAGGTTCATCCAGACTGAATAAAACCCACACATATATAAAAATAAAAACCCATAAAATAATTCAAGCCCACTTACTTCATTGCAAAAAGTATACTTTACAAAATAAAACCACCATTGGATTCTGTTAAATAAAAACAAAAAATGGAAGCTATTAAAATCAAATTCAGGGCCAGGTCAACTAACTCAATCCTCAGTAACCATGTTCTGTGGTGCCGGACGTGGTGACTCACACCTGTAATCCCAGCATTTGGGAGGCAGAGGCAGGAAGACTGCTGTGAGTTTGAGACTTGCCTGAGCTACATGGTGAGCTCAGAGCCAGCCTGAACTACAAAGCAACACCCTGTCTAAAAAAAAAAAAAATTTGGGCTGGAGATTTAGCTCAGTGGTTCCGGTGCCTGCCTCGCAAGCGCAAGGTCCTGAGTTTGATCCTGGTAACCACATACAATGCTGGGCGTGGTGACTCCCACCCATCAGCAATCAATCCCACATAGCACAGTGCCAGGCGTGGTGGCTCACACCTGTAATCCCAGCACTCAGGAGGCAGAGGCAGGAGGATTGCTGAGTCTAAGGCTTGCCTGGGCCACAGAGTGAGCTCAGGGCCAGCCTAGACTACAAAGCGAGACCCTGTCTCAAAAAAAAAGAAAAATTTTCAACTTTAAAAAATGTTATCATACATACCTTTTTAGATTAAAGAAAACAAATCACTGAATTGAAAACTGGTCCCTCCATTTTATAGCTATGGAAGTACTCAGCCTAGAGCAACAGTAATGAATCTATGGCACACATTGTTCTTTTAAGACAAAAAATGTTAACGTATGAGTTGTCCTTCTAAACTAAAACCTCAGTATTCAGGTTTAATTGTAGTGCTGGCACTTTGAAATAAGTGACTCTTGGGTTGCAGTTTGGGCACGTGTCTCTCAAAGTTTGCAGTCACTGGGCTAGAGAATTAGGCAATGTTTCTCAAGATTGTTAAGCCAGTGAAGGCAACCCTTTTAGAGACTGAACACTTAAAGTGCTCATGACATCATCAGAGTCATGATGTCATCACCAGACTCCCCTGGTTGTGGATCAGAGATTTAAATGTTAAAGCAGAAACACTAAACTGCTGGAAAACAGCTTAGGTAAAACTCTTGGAAACATTGGCTTAAAGAAAGCCCTATGAACAAAACCTCTATAGCATGAGATCTAGCAGAAAAAAAAAATCAACAAATGGGATCTCTTTTCCTTAAAAAGCTTCTGCACAGTGAAGGAACACTCCTTGCAAGCATTGGTGTGGGCTCAGTGTACTATAATCTGAAGCTGCCTACTGAGGGGATGTTGGTGTGATGCTGGGGTGACTTAGCTCACATGCCAATAGAAATAGGCAAAAAAAAAAGCTTTTTAGCTTTTTGAGGCAAGGTTTTGCCTGGCCAGGCTGGCCTTGAGCTCACTATGCAGCCCGGGTTGGCCTCAAACTCTTGGTAATTCTGCTGTCTAAGCCTCCTGAGTGTGGGGATTATAGGTATGCATCACTGCCTGGCCCATCTATATATTTCTATATTAAATCTCAACTATAACATACTGAACCCTCAAATAAAAACAAACTAATACTCCAATAGATTTGTGTTTTTAAAAATCAGCTTTTTTGAAGTAGAACTTATATATACCAATCCTGGGATATAATTCAAGGTATGAAAAATATATAAAATCACATTTCTCTTCTCATAATCATGACATATTATTATTCCATCATCCCCAAAAGATTCTCTTGACCCATTTTAATTATTTCCTACCTCCCTACTTATTAACTGTGGCAAACATTGTTCTGACTTTCAGCTATGACAGTTTTATTCACTTTATAGTTTCATTTTAAAAAGAGTCATACAACATTCAGCTCTTCAGGGCTGGGTCTTCTGCTTGGCACGGTGTTTGAGATTCCCCCTTGTGCTCGGGTGTAGACATCCTACATTCATGGAAGAAGCATTTTGTTTATCCTTCCACCCATTCATGGACAGCTGGAATGTTTCTAGTTTGAGTTATTGTAAAGACAGTTGCTATTAACATTTGCATTCCAGACTTGGTGTAAAAAATTTTTTTTATTTCATTTGGATTAACACCTAGGAAGAGGCCTGTGAGTCATATGATATCTTAAATGTAGATTTACTTTATAAGAAACTGCCAGCATTTTTCAAGGTAAGAGGACCATTTCACATTCCCACCAGTAGTGTTACTGAGAATTCCAACTTTTTAACTTCCCCACCAAGACAATTACTAGTTGACTTCTTGCATATAGGTATTCTAGTGAATATATGTGGTATATTCTTGTGATTTTGATTTTTGTTTTCCTGATAGCTAATAACATTGAGAATCTTCCCATGTTCTCATTTGCCATTCATATATTATTGTGGTGGAGTGCCTCTTCAAATCCTTTGCCAACTTTTTTTTTTTGAAACAGGGTCTCGCTTTGTAGTTCAGGCTGGCCCTCAGCTCACTATGTAGCCCAAGCAAGCCTGGAACTCAGCAATCTTCCTGCCTCTGCCTCCCGAGTGCTGGGATTACAGGCGTGAGCCATGTCACCCACACTGTGGTATGTGGCATTGATTGCTGGTGGGCGTGAGTCACCACGCCCAGCATTGTATGTGGTTACTGGGATCGAACTCAGGGCCTTGCGCTTGCGAGTCAGGCACTGGAACCACTGAGCTAAATCTCCGACCCTCCTTTGCCAATTTTTAAACACTGGGTTATTTATCTTCTTATTCATGGTTTGCAAGAATGCCGTTTATCCAGATACTTGACCTTTGTTAGGTAAGTACTTTAGAAATCAGGGTTTTTACCCCATAATTTGAAGTCATCCTTAATACCTTGCATTCTTTTTTACTGTCCATCATATCTTCCTGGCTATACCTTAAAATGTGCCCAGAACCTGACACTTCCCAGTATGTTCCTTCCTGTCCAGGCTTTCAGCTCTCCCACGAGTCACTTTAGGGTTCTCTTCTCCATGGTCTGTCTGCTTCTGCTAGTGCCCCTCCATTCTATCCTAAACACAGCCTCCTGAGCAATTCTTTGAAATCTGAAATCAAATCACGTTCCCTTTCCACTCAAAAGATTCTGCAGGCTTCCTTTTTCTAAGTTGAAAGCTACAGATGGCTATGAAAATTCCATTTATAATGTCTTGAAATCAGATGTGATGGCAGGCTAGGATGCATTCTTTTCACTAATAAAATATGAAGGTTGTCAAATATGGCCTGAAAAAATTACAACCCCAATTATTAGTGAAATTCTAACCATTTTAATGGAGAAAACACTCACTTTTCTAGGGCTGCCCATTTTTCAGGGTGAAGTTACTAGGAGAGTAGCTGCCGAAATAGGTAGGTCTAGACTGAGCTCCCTGTGGGTACAGAGTCGGCTTAGCCAAGAGGGGCGTGGAATACTGCGCTGATAATGTGGGACAGTCGTGGAGTTGGTACTGTTCCTCTCAGCTTGACGATCCAGGCGACTGCGCATATGCTTAGTATTTGTCTTGTGAGCGGATTATACAAGTTTTAATTGTCCTGAGAGTGTCCATTGGGTGTGACCACTGACATGCTTGTTGCTGTGGTGCCAAACATTTTAACGTATCTCAAGTACAATCTGACAATTCTTTATGCTCACATATTTGTTATGTGAAATTCCACTTAGGACCATGACAATAAAGGGAGGCTAGAATCAAGTCAGGCATAAACCTCCTAACTGAATATTTAGGATTTGTCATTTCTGCTAGAAATGACCATTTCAAGTCAGCACACATGATTTCCAATGTCCCTGTTAGCATATATGTTCGTTTATATTACATAGCCAGATGGTAATAGGATAAGGATACTTGGGGCAATGATTTTAAAGCAAGTTTTAGAATCTATTTGTGTCTAACATAGGAACAAGACTCACATATGCGAAGGTCAGGAAGTGTTGGGCAGCTGGGGATTCAAGATGCACAAACAAATCTTTCCTTGAGTCCCACGTGAAGAAACAGGATTTCCATGGTTATTTTTAAATAGGACTAAAAGATTTTTAAATTCAGGGATGAATGAAGTTTTATGTTCCCTCTAGAGAAATTACTTGACTTCTGGGAAATATCTATTGTGCTTGAAATTTGACTATGAGCTGTAATGTAAAACCTGAAACCCAAAACCCACATAGCCCTATGAATCTCTTGGCTAACATGCTTTTAAGTTATTAAGTCCTAAGCCAGATTTTAGAAAATCTTAAACCAGAAATTTTAAGACTCAAAATCATGTATTTAAATAAGAAAAAGAAGTTAATAATGGTTACAAATAAACTTTATTCTAGAATGTCAACCCCACTTGTTAAATTTCTACATATTTTATTCAGGAGTTAGGAATGTGACTATTCCTACTAGAAATATTTCAGTTTGGTCTGAGTTACTATGAAAATAAAAAGAAAGTCACAGTGTACTCTGAAAAAACACTTCGCAGGTATTTGTTATCTGCTGTCTGTTTCGTGAACCAGTGAGAACAAAACTGACACCATTGTGGACACAGGGCTCTCACGTGAAAGTACACGGGAATGAGAATAAACACACAGGAGGAGGCTGAGCCGAGGGCTACTCTGCACCTCTCACACACATCTCTTCGCCTGCTGACCTGCAAATGCAGCAAAGTATTCTTTTGCCTTCACATCCAGGGAGTGTAGTATTATCTTAACCTTCTACATGCTTTGGTCTGGCTTAAAGAGCAGAGTTTAAGAGAAGCCAGTGGAATTTATTTTGGAGTATATCAAGAAAATATGGCCTTGAGACCTGCTGTGCCTCTTACAAGCCATAATAAATGCCTTTCAAAGAATTTAATTAAACCTGCACCGCCAGCCAGTGTCTCCTCCAAGTAGGTTCATTTCAACAGTTGCTTCGTATTGGCCACATCAATGCAATTAGCCTCCACTTCAGGCCTAAATAAGAAATAATAGTGATAATAACAGTGTTACTTATTGACAACATGTTTGGGTGACACAGCCCTAAGACTCTTCCTTATGCCATTCAATTTATTGCTCATGAAAAAAAATCTCATGAGACACATGATTTGCCTTATTTTACAGATGAGAACACTTCAGATTTTGAAAGGTTCAGCAACTTGGTGTCCAAAAGTAATACATGATACTGGAGTTTGTAGCCCAAACATCTTTATTCTAAAGTCTGTGCTTGTAGCTTCTATATTGTTTTTTTTTTTTTTTTAGGGTTCTTTTTTCAAAGGATTTTGACATTTGGACAGAGAAATGGGCCCTGAAGCTTCCATTCACAGGCTTCTACATAATTAAAAGTTCCAAAGTGCATAGCTGCTCAATGTAAACAGTAAAGCCAAAGCTTCTTATTTCCCTTTCAGTCCATTCCCACACTAAGCTTCCATCACTCTGTAAGCAAAGTTAGAGCCACCCTGTCCTCCTAGGCAAGGAGTCGTTTAAGGTTTCCCTCGACCTATGACTGGTTCTACGACAGTGGCTGCGGCTGACACTCAAGTTTTCTGAGCCTTTTTCAGGGTCACAGCAAGTCCCAATCTGCTGCACCGGGTGGTCAACCTGGTGCAATTGCACTTAACATTTGACCTGCTGCCTCATCTTATGGCTTCAGGACGTTATTCCCTCGCTGCTCCTTCCCACACACCTACACTAGTCTTGTGCTTCCAGTTTCTAAATATCGTGCTGTCCTTAGAGCTCTTTTCCATTTACTTTCACTTAGATGTGACCGATTCTGTATCATGACTTTTATATACCTATATATTGTCCCCTTTGAAGTTGGGGTTGAAAGCTCTGAGCTACATCTTCAGCCTTTTAATTTTTTTTTTTTAAATTTTGGGGCAGAGTCTAAATTGCCCAGTTGGCCTCAAACTTGTAATCCTCCTAAGTTTAAACTATAACTTCATCTTCAGTCTCTTCCCTGAACTTACGAGGAGAGCCAACAGCCTGTTCATCTTGGATGTCTAAGAGGAAAAATACTCCAAACCAAACTCTCAGTTTCTTCTTCCAAACCTCATCTTTTCACACTCTCCTCTCTATCAGAGAATGACCTCTCAATTCATACTCTTGTCTAGGCCAAAACTTCAGAGTCCCATCAAGGTCCACACTGTCAGACTTGTCAGTAAATCTAGGTGGTGCCTTTGTCTTTCCTTCTCAGATAAATGCAGAGTCCAAAGACTTGTCAACAGTCCTTCAGCAGCCATTATGGTTGGACCTATCATTGCCTCCCAGTGAAATTACTATAATAATTTCCAAACATCTGTCTGCTCCTACCTTTATGCCCTTCACTCTATTCCAATGCAACAGACATACTTATTTTTCAAGGTTTAGACAGATGGTGCCCCTCTGCTCAAAAAGCGTTCCCACTTACTCAGAGCAGAAGGCAAAGTCCACCCAGTGGACAGTATCTCACTGTGCAGCAGACAGACAGAATATCAATATCCCTATTCTAAAATGGGAATTTTAAACATAATATTTGGAAGCTTTTTCTTCTCCTCTGTTCCCTTCCACTGTATTTTACAAATACTAATTCATAGTGTCAACATTAGTAAGTTACTAAAGAATTAATAACTGTAAGACACTTAATATAGCATTTGCACTTAGTAATCAGTTAATCAATGTTACTCTTCATCTGAATAAATCTAACATAACTTTTTTACTAATGTATACAAAGATGACTCATAACAGAAAGATATCTCCATTTAAGAAACATTAGACCAATATTAGTGAGATGTTATTTTGGCTTTAAGGGACCCCCTGGCACAGCAGCAGTCTCCTTAGGGCTATGAGAGAGCATGAGGACATTCCTTTCTGTGTTCTGTTGTTTTTTCTGGTTGGTCTTTCACATTAGAAATTATATGGATATAATTAACAGGATACATTATTATAAGCTTTTTGAAAAAGGTCAGGTCTAAATACTTGGGGTGTGTGTGTGTGTGCATGTATGTGTATGTGTGTTAACAGCATGCTTCCCTGCTATGGGACCAGCATATTTTCACATAGTAAATGGGGGAAATGCAGATACAGTACAGAACAGGAGCCTGCAGCAAGTGACAAAATCAACACCACAGGACTCACATTTTCTTGTGGGTTTGCCTCTACATAGTTCCTAGGTTCTCATTTTTTTCTCCCAATAGTTAGGAGACACTCAGTCCCACCTCACCTACTGACTTAGCTACATGGAATCTCAAGAAAGAAGCTCAACATTGTTGAGATTCAAACTCTTGGACCTGCAGGGCGAAAAATTGGAACCTCACAGCAGGTGCTCAGTACCACTGTCTCTCCTGTGTGGGGCGTTGACCTGTCTTATTCTTTGGATCTAGTACCCACAGCATGCTCTGGATTTGTGCCTTATCCTGTTTCCTGTGCCCAAGTCCCTTCTCAGCAGCTCAGCTGGCATGCCTGGAGAGCTAGGAGCTTCCTTCTCTTGCCATCCACCTCTCCAGGACTGGAGTTTTCCAAGCTGAAGCTGTTGCACTGTGATTAAATCAAGAGGAAGACAGACCTCCACTTCTCAGCCAGGAGTCCTTGGGAAATCCAACAAACACATCTGCCTCGATGCCTCATCTGAAAAGATGTCAGCAGCACCAACTTCACAGGGCTTTTGAGAGGGTTCAGTGAATTCATACATACAAAGCACTTGCAACAGTAGTTGGCTGTAAGTACTGAGTAAATATTAGGTTTTGTTTGTAGTTACTAGTACCTCCTTATACAAGTTGACAGATGCTGCCTAACTAGTTTTTAAGACTCTGAAGGGTAGTCTTCTTTTTTATCTGTTAACACTACACTTCGGCTTGTACCTGCAGCCAAGTGGGTCCATTCCCTGAGACATCCCACCTTAAGGACTGTTCTTCCTTCTCTAGATTCAGCCTCAACCTTTTCCATTTAGTTAAAAGCACAGCTCTGTTTCTAAAGTGACCTCTCAAAACCTGGTTTCCTCTACCACAACCATGCAAAACTATTTCTGGATTATTGTTCCATTTGCCCTCACAGTGAAAACTATCTCGGCAGAGCACTTTTATATAAAGAATGTACCTTGACATAATGTATGGATATTTATAAAATAAAAAGAACACAGGGGGTTAGGGTTACTTTGGCTTTGCTTTTTAAAAAACCTTTTACATGGCAGACTTAGAAATTTCAAAGAAAACTTGCCTGAAACAATACTAGATGATCTTTCTTTAGGATCAACTGGATATTTCCTCCTGCCAAGTTTCTTCATCCTTGCATACTGAAAGCCAGTAGTAAATACATTTTAGGACCCAAAAGTCAAGGGAGGTGTGGCACCATATGGTTGTAATCCCCATACCCTGGGAGGCTGGCAGGCACACTGAAAGTTACGATATAGTCTGGGAAACTCAGGCAGCTAGACTCAGTCTCAAGACACAAAGCCAAATTAAAAGGACTGGGAAGTCCTCTCCAGTGGGAAGGCCCTGGTCTCAGTCTTCCACATTGACACTTTACTTCAACACACATCTGAACACTTCCACCTACCCAGAGCTCATCTAGAAGTTACTCTTTGGTTTTCATAAATACTTCTTACTAATTCTAAAGGTATATACACATTATTTTGGGCTCCCCATGCCTATTCCTGATTTATTCTTTGGCAAATAAATCCTTTGATGTTTACAAAAATGTTCCGAAGAGGGGCTGGAGGGTTAGCTCAGTGGTTCCGGCGCCTGCCTCGCAAGTGCAAGGACCTGAGTTTGATCCCTGGTAACCACATATAATGCTGGGCATGGAGTTACGCCCACCAACAATCAACACCGCATACCACAGTGCCGGGCGTGGTGGCTCATGCCTGTAATCCCAGCACTCGGGAGGCAGAGACAGAAGGATTGCTGAGTTCGCGGTGGCTTGCCTGGGCACCATGGTGAGCTCAGGGCCAGCCTGAACTACAACGCGAGACCCTGTCTCAAAAAGCAAAAAAAAAAAAAAATGTTCCGAAGATTGAAAGATATTTTAGATGTGAAGTGGCAAAACCACATGACCTTAGAGGTGCACCTCAAGGGTTGCAAATGAGTCCTGGAGGGATGACACAGAGCCCCAGATGACAACCCCAAAGTAATCTTGTTCTGTGTTGGATTTCGGCTACACAAACGTTTGTTGATGAT
>PVIC010018151.1:0-31912 GCA_004025085.1 Thryonomys swinderianus
GCGTGAGCCACCACAACTGGCACTGTGGTATGTGGTATTGACTCACGCCCAGCATTGTATGTGGTTACCGAGATCGAACTCAGGGCCTTGCACTTGAGAGGCAGGCACAGGAACCACTGAGCTAAATCTCCGGCCCTCCACCCTAGTTTTGATCCCTGGTACGGGTGCTTTAGACTATGTTCTATAGTCCAGCGCAGTCCTAGAATCTAGAAATTTGGTCATCATCCTGTGTCATCCCAGACATCAGTCACCAGTGGGTCAAGTTTTACAGTGAAGACTCTCTATTGCAGCAGGTTGAGACTTGGCATGTAACTCGACAGCCAGATGTGGTGTCTCTCCTTGATTGCATGGTTCCTAGTCAGTTTAATAAGACATTGTTTTCCCAAGTAAAATTCATCGGTGGAAGTGCAACATCTGGTTTCTAGTGAAAAAGCCAACTTAATTTACTCAAATCCCTCGTGTGATTTACAAAGCACCAAGAAGGTGGAACACTTTGACACGTTGTAGCATACCAACTGGCTATGTCTACATTGGCAAGGATTTTCTAAATGGCTCATTTAAAGCAATCAGGGAGCCTTTTATTTGGTACCACCCTAACAGCCAAAATGTTTACTTTTCTAAATGAAAACCTTTTTCTTCAGCTGAAAACATTTCCAAGATGAAGTAAATGCTTTGGTCATTAAAGGCAAAGACAATGTTTTCCTTTGAACAGCGGAGATTGTAAAATGTTTCCCAAATATTGCCAAACGCTTTGATGAAAGTGTAAGCATCTGATAAATTCCTAGTTTCAAATACAATTATTAGTAAAAACTGAAGGAAGTAAGCCAAGTTCAGATTTTCGGACAAGCTACCAATTCTTACACTGGAATTGTAGGATTTCTGAAAATATACCCAAACTACAATAGTAATTAAATGCTGATGTGAAGAAAATCACCAGGGTAATTGAGACCAATCTTCATATATATGTATAATTGTATACATTAGTAACAATGCTTAATTCAGCAACTCGGTTTTATGGAATATTTTCTCATGATATGTCTATTTCTTTGAGATGAGGAACTCATATTTTTAAGTTATTCATATTTAGTTCATCCTTACTGAGTTCTCACTACAACATAATGTTGTAAACAACATGAGGGAAAAAGTGAAGGATGGTATTTGGTTATAAAAATAACTTCACCATAATCAGCATCTTTGCTTTTTTCTTAGTACTATAATTGTACAAAGAAGAAAACATGTGGTTACCACCAGGTTTTATGCCTGCTGAATTCGTCATTTTCATAAAGGAAGCATGTCCTGTTAGACCTTTAAATATGATCATTGTACAACCAGGTTTAAAGCTGATATAGAGTAATCTTCAAGCCACCAGGAAAAATGATACCCTGAGTGATTCCACAGCACTAGGTAGTAAATGTTCTCCAGATTTTCCATGCATCTGTCTGTTTGTCTATCTTCCTGTCTACCACCTGTCCACTCATAGGGTCAGTAGATTGCTTCCCTGGCATAACTGTGACAGTGTTAGTTTAGGTCCTGTGCATTTGGTTTTGACAACTGAGGTCAAGCTGTAGCTAAAGAATTAAAACTTTATAATTTTCCAGTTTCTACTTCTATCAGATACCCTGGAACTGCCGAGTACACGATGGTGTGTGCTGCCCCTCCACGGCAGCCCTAATGTGTTTGCACCTTTGTCACAGATGTTGCAAACCTAACCTGTGCTTTCATTGAAAACTCAATAAAAAAGCAAAAATATTTGTCACTTCTTGTTATCTCCAGCCACTCTAAAAGTAAAATATATATTTAAATATGTCTATTAAAAGCAATATTTCACTCAGCACAAGATTATGTCCCACTTCAACGTATGGAGCCTTGATTTTCTTATAATGCAACTACTTAAACTACAAAATATGTTCCAGTATTAAATGTTACAAATACAAAAAAATTGTGTTACTTATTCAGTGTGCCCTAGAAAAGAGGCACATGGTACTTAAAAGAGAAGATACATCCAATGGTATTGTTAATTCACTTCACACTTTTCACATGGATACCTATATTTTTAAAAAAAATACTTAAAAGATGCACATAAGGCCAACTGTTTATTACACTATTTTTTTCCTTTATTTGATTTAAACTCCTCATGAGATAACTTCATTCATTCATCAAGGAATCTTGTTTCCTGATGAATTCCTGGAATGTAAAATGTAACAATGAACCAAGAAGAAAAAAAAAAAAATCTTGTCTAATGAATTTGTCTTCTAATGTGATGGGGGGGGCAAATAGACAGATGTACAAATAATAATACGTCAGAAGATAGTAACTAGTTGTGTGGGGGAGACTAAAGTGATTCATTTTTTCCCAGAATCGATTTACTGATTATAGTGGCTGGTAAAACACACATTTGTAGTTCAATCCGCCTGTCCTGAAACCCAACAAGAGCTAACAGGACAGGGTGGACTCTGAAGTCTTCGTGGAAGTAGGCTGGTTTAAAGTCCAGGTAAGGTTCTCCATTACATTCTTGAGGCAAGATTTCTTCCTTTCTGGGAATGCTTTATTTGTTCTTTAACCCTTCAAGAATTAGATGAGGTTCAACCACAGCAAGAGTAATATTCATGTAAAATGAACTGATTGTCTTTAACCATAGGCAAGCGCTTCTACAGGGAAGTCCAGCCTGGTGTTTGACCAAACATCTGGGCACACAAACCTGGTCAAGTCAACAGACAAAACCCGCATCATAGCAGCATGAAGATGAGTAACTGTGACAGCGAGGTAAAACAGTGAAGAAAGAGAGGTGCCCTTTTCAAACAAGCTAGTCAAGAAAATTCCCTCTAAGTTAACAATCCAACAGACACCTTTACTAAATTAAAAAAAAAAAGATGCTAAGGAAAAATTATTGGGATAGAGATTTAACACAGAACAAACCAAGTCCGAAAAGCCCTAAGGCAGGACTGTGGTTGAGATAGTTTCTGAACAGCAAAAAGAGGATCTTTGTTAAAGGGAAATGCAAGAAGAAAGGGAGTGGGACAGACAGACCATGCTCATGCTAATTCGTGATGAATATCATCATATCACAGTCTCTGAGAAGTTGCAAGGCACGTGCATCTATTTTAAACTGCTAAACTCAATATTTCAGAATTACTTTGATCACAGAAGCCTTTTGTTTTTAATGGTAGCTCAATAATTCCATGTTCCTGAAATTGTTTCTTTGGATTATTTTTCTTCGCCACATGTACCCAGAATGCCAATTTGCAGGTGGTTTGCTTATTCTTTTAAAAACCGACATATGATAGCTTTGCCTTCACACGTTGTGCACTTGTCATGATGCACCTGTGGAGACAGCGTCTAGACTTGGGCTACTTTTTCAATTTAATAGCAACTGGAACAAAACTTTCCTAAGTAGATTACTGTTTCATAAATGCTCTCCTAAATGGGGTTTTCTGAGTTTGCATTTCAGTTCATACAGCTGTCAGTGTATAGAAATTCCATTGACTTTTTTTTTTTTTTTTGAGACAGGGTCTCGCTTTGTAGTTCAGGCTGGCTCTGAGCTCACTATGTAGCCCAGGCAAGCCTCGAACTCAGCAATCCTTATGCCTCTGCCTCCTGAGAACTGGGATTACAGGCGTGAGCCACCACGCCCAGTTCCACTGACTTTTGGATGGGAATTTTTTATTTGCTCATCAATTAGCTATTAAGGTTTACCTTTTCAAGTCTGGACTTTTTTGGTGAAAATAATTTTGGCAGAAAGAATCCAACTTGTTTCTTTCTAGTATAAATTTCTGCTATTTATTTTCTTGTATAATTGCTGTGTGGAATTTTCAGTACCATATTGAAAGCAGATTCTGCAGTGTGCCTCTTCCTAACACTGGGAGGAAAGGTTTTCGCTCTTGTGAAGATGGTAACTCCCATACCTGGCCTTTTTTCTGTGCTGATGTGCATTTCTTCAACACCTAATTTGTTGTTGTTTTTTTTTTATCATAAAAGGATTTTATCAACATTTTTATCTGCCACTGTTGAGATGAACATATGATTTATCCTGTTAATGATATGGCTCATATTTGTTGATTTCTATGTTTCGGTGATTTCTTGCATCCCAGCAATAACATCATTTATCATGATGTGTAAATATTTTAGTGTGTTGTTGAATTAAATCGCTCTTACTTTACAGGGGATTTTTGTATTTATGTTCACCAGGTATATTGAATTTCCTCTTATTTTTATGTATTTTTTCTATCTTTGGAAAAGGGTAATGCCAGCCTCATAAATTAAAACAACGAGGTACTTAAAACTACAAGACACTAACAAATAAAAGACTGGAAAGATGGCTATGGTGGGTATGATTTCTGTGCAGGGTGGAAATTAAATTTGATTTCTAATAGATACCTAAGTGGTGATATCTAAAGAGGCTGCTGGACACTGAAGTCCAACTCAGGGAAAAGTTGGACCTGATCAGTTTAGAAGTGATGAACACAGCATCGTTTATGTGCTCAGGGGAGGTGAACTGGGGAGGGGAGCTTAGAGCCCAGAAGTGTCACGGTGACTCCTCTCCACAGTCAAATGAAAGCTGCGACAGGTGGAATGGGAAATAGCAAGACTTTTCCAGTCAAGTTTTGATATCTTTTACGAAAATAGTCAAAGACCAAACCTTTCACGAATTTCACAAATATGATGATCTCATTCTGTGGTCACCAGTGATCTTCTGATGGGATGTTCCAAGTATGTAATTAAAATTTCTCTTCTGCCTCTTTCTTTCTTTCTTTCTAATCTTGACCTTTGAACCACTTTAAATCTCTCTGTTTCTCTCTCCTCTCTCTCTCATTAGCAGCACTTAATTAACTAATCAAACACAAAATTTTAAAAAGACCAGACAGTAAGCACTCATTTCACTTTATGTTTTCTATCAGCCAAGTTATTAAGTCTATGTGATACCAGAAAATGAATGTGCTGCATGTTCTTAGTATACCCTTGCCAGTATGCCTTAGAAAGTAACAGAAGGTTGGGCCAGAGATTTGGCTCAGTGGTTCTAGCACCTGCCTAGCAAGATCAAGGTCCCTGGTTTGATCCCCAGTAACCACATACAACAATACCAGCTATTCTGACTCACACCCACTGGCAATCAGTACCACATACTACAAATGCCAGGTCTTGGTGCCTCAAGCCTGTAATCCCAGTACTCAGGAGGCAGAGGCAGGAGGATTGCTGAGTTCGAGGCTTGCCTGGGCTACATAGTGAGCTCAGGGCCACTCTGAACCACAAAGCAAGACACTAAGAAAAAAAATAAATAATGGACGGTATTGGACTACTTGGTAGGTACACTTATCGGTTTTTTAAAAATGAATTTGAATGTTTTTGCACGACTGCCTTTGTTTTGAATTTGATTCCTTATTTTTTTTTTTTCTAAATCACCTGCTGCTTAGCTTTGGCTGATGAATAGTCCTGAGTCACTTACTTGTATTCATAGATTCAGGACAACGTTAGTCATGATTGTGTAGGGGAGGTTGGTGAAGTGTACTAAAATTGTAATATTTTTGCTTATTTTCAAAGAGCAAATTAGTTGAAAGTCTAAAGAGTCAGATTTTATTAATATCAAGTATCTATTTCCATTTTCATAATTTTCAGGAAAAAAGCGAGAAATCAGATTTCTATTTTTCCACTGGAGAAACGACAGTGCTGCCCTGTGGGAACCGCTTCTTCCTTCGCCGGAAGTGACGCGGCGCCCTGCGTGGGAAGCAATGCCCGGTGCAGAACAGTGCGTGCTGGGCAAAAGACGTTTTCTCCTTATCGCACAGGAGAATCAGGTTGAGAAAAGCTAGTGAGGCGGCCTTGATCATGGGGCCGGATAAGTTCCGGGAGAAGGACTAAATACCTTCTCTAAGCTCCACCTCGGAGGCCACTTGCTCTGTCCGGCTTGTGTCCAGCCACCGTCTGCTGCGCTAGTCCCTCAACAACAGCAGCCCTGCAGCCAGCGCGGGCCGTGAGGGCAGAGCTGCGAGGCAATGGGCTAAAGCCATGGACCCTGAGCAGGCTCCGGGGAGGCACCTGCGGCCTGTGTGCTTGAGCAATAACAATAGGGTTTTAGAGTGGGGGGGGGGTGCAGAGTCCCTTCCAAACCCTGCACTTTGGTGAGGGCGTGCAAGAGTGCGTGGATACTCAATTTCAGTTGTACCTCCATGAATTTAAGTGGTCCAAACTCAACAGTCCATGGAAGAACTACCAATAAAAAGATGTATGTCCCGATTTTGTATTTCGTGATCGCTGTCCAAAAAATGTTCAACCTAAAGAAATGATTCCAAGAAAAGCAGAGTCATTTAAATCTTTATAAAAGACACCATTGTACGTATTCTAGGCACAAGCTGAAAGCAGTTATTTCTAACTCTGTGACACCCATCATTCATGTAGGATTTCTTGCGTTTTTCCCTGTCACTTTTTATTTTGTGACGTCTTAAAACTGAAACAAAGGTCACAGGAGAAAGATAGTTTTTAATTACGTGATACTTCGTCATGTTTGTCATGTAAGGGAACATAATCAGGAGCAGAGGGACCACGGTTTTCGGAAATCGCTCTTTAGTTACCGGGGAACCGACAGCACCATGAACTGCTTCACTGAATTGACTGAATTGGAATACAAACTGCTAACCGCCCAATAGAAATTATATTTTAAGTCTTCCATCTTACAGCATTCACTCACAGACTTGGAAAAAGAGCGCTAAGAGGATTGGAAGTACTTCAACAGGATTAAAGTTGATCTTTTCAGAAATAATTTCTAATTTCTAGTTAAAGCATGACTGAAATGAATTCCTTCTTTTACTGGAAACCCTGTTTTCCCCTCAGGTATGACGGTAGTCATTATGTTACAATTTTGACTATGTGAAGAATATTCATATTTATATAGTTACAGACACATCACTCTGTCAAGATTTGAATGAACATGATTGAGAAGATGAATAATGCTGATTTATTGTGCTAAAATTAATGTATGACTTAAAATCCCCTGAAGGAAAACCTTGACTCCAAAAACATGGATTCATTTAAGATCATTTATAAACTCGCTAGTGTTTTTTATTTCTTTCTTCTGCTTTTATTAAAATCACAGAAATTGTAACTACTGTTAATGTGGAAAACTTTAAAGACAATTGATTATTTTAAAAATTGATAGGAAGAGGAAAGAAGATGATCATTTTTCTATGTGCTGTACTTCGATTAGCTGGAAATTATAGCACAACTCAAAATATTATCTGACACTTAAGATACATTTCAAATATACATATTAACAAATTCTATGATGAATTCCTTGTTCCACCAGTACCAATATGAATATCTGCATTACTAGTTAACACTAGGGCTGTCTTTATAGGATGCGTTTGAGTCATAATTTACAATGATCGCTTGGTAAAATAATCTGATAAATATTTTACCATGAAAATGTATTTTGATTAGAATAAGTTACTGGATTTTGCCTTAAGTACAATATGTCCTCATTTGTTAAATATTTTCAGGCAGTATATGCTGTTGGACAAATTCAAATTCTCAGTATATCTTGCCAAATATATGATAACTTGGATGTGATATTACATAATATCTTTTCCAGACTCTTGCAATCTTTCTCACTTTTATATGTCTAATTTATATCATCTTCATTTCTCTTTTAGGATATCTTATTATATGACCTTGGCTTTTTCATACATATGCATTTGTACTTTACATACTTTCTGAAAGCTGTGATCTAGTTTTCTTAAGAGATACTTACAAATCCATCCTAAAGAAACCTGTTGAGAAGCCTATAATCCCAAAACTCTGGGAAGCTGAAGCAGGCATCATCATTTCAAGCGTTGCCTGCAGTTCAGTAGGATCCCGTGTCCATGTACACACATCCATAGAGTTAGAGCGCAGCTGTGAACAACAGGCCCTGGGTTCAAGTTTCACTAGGTCCAGTATCAAAAAGCAAAACAAAAAAACAAAACAGAAGCAATCTTGTATATGAAGAGGGAGATTTGAAGGTAGGATTTTTTTTTTTTTTTTTTGAGACAGGGTCTTGTTTTGGAGCTCATGCTGGCTCTGAGCTCACTATGTAGCCCAGGCAAGCCTGGAACTCAGCAATCCTCCTGCCTCTGCCTCCTGAGCGCTGGGATTACAGGTGTGAGCCACCACACCTAACAAGGCAGGATATTTTTTTTTATCAAAACTATAAAAGAGTGCTATTTCTTTGGAAGAGATACATTGCATGTTATGATATGTTCCCCTAAATGAAAATTCTCAAGTATTCTTCCTGGGCTCATGTGCACATCAGTTTGGATGTTAATTTGCCACTGGAGAAGTGTTTATTGATGGATTATTTGGCTCTGCCATAATGGTTTTATTCTTTTTTTTTTTTTTTTGAGACAGGGTCTCACTTTGTAGTTCAGGCTGGCCCTGAGTTCACTATGGTGCCCAGGCAAGCCGCCGTGAACTCAGCAATCCTCCTGTCTCTGCCTCCCGAGTGCTGGGATTACAGGCATGAGCCACCATGTCCAGCATTGGGTTTTATTCTCTTTTAGTTTTCTACGTGGAATCAAAGAACATGAATCATTGTCATCAGTAGTACACTCTGGACATATAACTTTGTGTAAATCTTTCATATACTATGAGACTATTCCTTCAGTTGTGAAATGGATAAAAATATGGTACTACTGATCCTGTCTTTATGGGAGTAATAAGGACAGTAAGTAACACCATGTTTTATAAACTGCCATAGATGGAACTATTTTAGGGTATTAACACTACAGTTGTGGACAATACATTATCATGAATTTGATTCTAACTAACTTCTCTTAATCGTATCATTAGTTCCCCAAAAGTGTGTCATGTATAATATCACTAGTGCTGTCTGCTTTCAATTTTCCAGTAAGGACTAGAGACTGTGTAGCTTTAATGGCAAACGTTTAGCTTCTCATAATCTTACAAGCTAGAAGTCTGAAATCAGTTTCATTTTAAAGGTTCCTTCCTCAAGTGGCCACGTCCTTTCTTTGTCTTCACCTTTGTTAACTGTGTCCCAACCTCTGTCTCCCAGAAGAACAGTCTTACTAGACTAAGGGACAAATAATGATCTCAGTTAAGCTTACTTATCACTTAAATTACCGTCCTATCTTCAAATGAAGTAACATCCTGAGATTCTGGGAATTAGAACATCAACATGAATTTGGGGGGCAAAATAATTCAACCCATAGTATGCTTAAATATACTTCTCGATTTGTGATCCACTACATACTTGTATCCAGTTTTACCTTCATGAAACGGTACACCGGTCAAATGTATTGGGGGAATGCTAAGTAATATACAAAGCACTATGTCTCACTGATTGAACTTGTTGTAGATCCTCTTGCAGGCATGGAATGGTCATTTGCAGGACACATGATAGAAGATAGTATTTTCTAAATGATTTGAACAAGGGATCTGATTTTATGGTCCTTCTTCTTCTTCTTCTTCTCCTTCTTCTTCTTCTTCTTCTTCTTCTTCTTCTTCTTCTTCTTCTTCTTCTTCTTCTTCTTCTTCTTCTTCTTCTTCTTCTTCTTCTTCTTCTTCTTCTTCTTCTTCTTCTTCTTCTTCTTCTTCTTCTTCTTCTTCTTCTTCTTCCTCCTTCCCCTCCTCCTCTTACCCCCCCCTTCTTCTTTCTTGTCTTGCTTTGTGGTTCAGGCTGACCCCGAGCTCACCATGTAGCCCAGGTAAGCCTTGAACTCAGTAATCCTCCTGCCTCTGCCTCCCGAGCACTGGGATTACAGGTGTGAGCCACCATGCTTGGCTGATTTTATGGTTTCTAAAGGTTGGTTCTATCTAGTCATTTGTAAAAAAGACAACTTAAGTATCCGATCTACCTCGGAAGTACACATATATCTTGGAATTTAGCTTTTCTTCAAGTACTTCTTTTGTCTGTTTCCTCTTCTTTTGGGACTCTGTGTGTATTTATGTGAGCACATGTGTGTGTGTGTGTATGTGTGGTGTGTGTTTGTGCACGCGTGTATGTGCATATACATCATACTTGATGGTGTCCCCTTGGTCTCTCAGAGTCCAGTCAGTTTCCTCCTATTTCCGTTCTTCAAAGTGGGCTGTCACAATTACACTCTTGAATTCATTGAGTGCAATTTGCATTGTACTTTTTACTGCTAGAATTTATATTTGGTTTTAAAATCATTTCTATTACATTACTGCTATTTATAGGCATTAAAAAGCATATAATACGTGTCTTCAAAGCCTTTTTATGTGATCCTCATTTAGATTCTTATTTCTTTAGATGTAGTTTTCTTCAGTTCTTTTATTAGGTGTGAACATAGATGATTGAAGGTATTGTTTTAAGAAATCCTACATCTGGGCTTTATCCTTTCCCTACTATTCTTACTGATATCATCTGCCAAAATATTTTTTTAAATCAGAAATCCACACTAATTAATCTGTTTTAACCTTGTGTATAAGTAGGTTCAAATATAAAGTGTTTAATTTAGTATTTAGTCAAATTTGAGAATTACTCAGTGCCAGGCGTGGTGGCTCATCCCTGTAATCCCAGCACTCGGGAGGCAGAGGCAGGAGGATTGCTGAGTTCGTGGCAGCTTGCCTGGGCACCACAGTGAGCTCAGGGCCAGCCTGAACTACAAAGCAAGACCCTGTCTCAAAAAAAAAATTTTTTTTTTGAGAACTACTAAGGGGATAGAAAATGTAAGATAGGATGATCCTAGGACTCTGGAAAACTGTAGAGAATTTTATGTTTTGCTAGCAGAATGAGTGGGTAAGAATGATGGCATTTGAAAGCTGAGTTCTGTATTTCTGTAATACACTATTTTAAAGATTGTATTAGTGATTTCTGAGTCCAAAGGTAAAAGAAAACAATACTCCTCGTACTCCTGCTTAATCTGCTGTTCTCAAGAGAATGAAAGAAAAGATGCGGATGGCAAAATATTCAGTAGTTTTAAAATTATAGTGTAATAACTACACTGAATTAATGTAGTATAAAAATTAATTTTTACTCAACTAGATTAATTTTATTTCAAAGTTGCCTACCACTCTATATTCATAGTGTTTTCAGGATTAACTCATTTTGACCTAATGAAAACTATATTGTACCATTTTCTTAGCTAAGAAGGTTAATATGTAATTAATGCAGATTTTAAATCAAACCAAAAAGATCAAGATAATTTCCATTGTAGTATTTTGTCTGAAAAAAACATAGTTTCTAAAAGGTTACTGAACACATATGTGTGTATTTGTATACACACATATACATACATTTATACATATATGTGTGTGTGTGTATATATATATATATATATATTCGTTTAGAGATTACTGAAAAGGTTTTCCTATGTTCACATATGAGTAATTATATCATAAAAATAAGTACAATACAAATTGAATTTGCAGACAAGCATACAAAAGTGGCAAAATATATATTCTTGGTCTGCCTGAGACTCATTTTATGATTTTGAATTTATCTTTTCTTCTTTTTATTTTTTTCAAGAACATGAAGAAAGTAATAGTAGAACTGAGGCAGATGAACTATAATCCTACCACTTCTAGCCAGGCACTGCCATAAGGGCTATAAAATGGCATTGCCACAATGCCATTTTAAGGCGATGTGTCCCCACTTGCAAGGTGACAAATTTGAGGCTCAGAGAGTTCTATCCATAACTACTAAGTTGAAAGGTCTAAATATAAAACAAGTCTTATTTTGCAACCTTTGATTTACCTGCATCATGGAATATAAAGTTCTTTAAATAGTCAAACTTAGTGGAAATTCCAGAGAACTATCATTCTATGTTATTATATTTATACTTCCCATCTATGAAAGCATAAATAAAGTGATTCTGAAAAATATAAAGGATGAAGAGGTGAGGAGAGAAAATCTCTTTCACACAATATTGCAAAAGTCAAAATTTAGCCACACACCAAAAATATCTCCTGACATTTTTCATAGTATCTTGTTTGAGAAGATACACTTCAAAATGCTTTGATACGCTTTTAAAACTAGGTGTAGGATAGCTTTATTTTTATTCTACTCCTTCACAAAAAGATTTGATTTAAATTAAATCTGAAGATTGGCTTTCTAGATTTAACTTATAATAAAACAATAAAAACACCATCTCTCCCTTCAGTCTTCACATTTTTTTTTTTTTTTTTTTTGCTCTAAAGCAGATATTCTTTAAGCTTCTAGTGGAAGGAGAAAAGATCTACCCACACTTTGTTCTGTCCCTTTGTCCTTGTTATGATTCAACCTTGCCCTCCGCTGACTGACTCAGTTTTAGGTATAAGCATAACTGAACAGGGGTCTCCTCTGATGAAAAGCAGGGGTTGGCGAGATGCAAGGAGAGTTGACATTTTTACAGAATAATGATGATTAATAAGAACAGAGTCTCTATCTCCTTCCATGTTTTATTCTGGGAACAGATTCAGGGCTAGCATACTTGCTCTTTATCTTAAATTTATTGTCTATTGAATGCAAGCTCACAGAGACTTTCCACACAAATATATCTCATTACAGGGCAGGTCTTACCAGCATGGAATGCTACAGTATCCCAAAAAAAAAAAAAGCTAAATTAAAGTTTAATTTTATTGTGTAACCTCAAGTTATATTTGCAGAAATTAGCAAAATGTTAGAGGAGAAAGGCAAAAGTCAATTTTCACAGATCTATCAAGGGCAGTGCAAGGACTATATGTAGAGAGACTAAGGTTGTACATTTCCTGAGATCCAAACAGATATAATTAACACATCTTTCTAAATCTGGCTTTGTGTGAGGAAGATGGAGATAAGGGTGGTGAGAGAGAACACCATTTCGAGTTGTTATGTTTCGTCTTAGGATCACAGGCATGGAGAGAAGTTGTTTGTGCTCTTGAATCACAATTATATCTCTGCTTCTGTGGTCATGACTCTTTGCTTCAGGAGTTCATAGTGAATACAAGGTTGCAGAGGAGAGGGCTTCGCAAGCAGCCACTTATTCACTGAGTCAGTCTGTTGACTTGGGTGTTCACTAGTTGCATTAATATGGTATAGTTATTTCCATTTTTTGTGCCCATTCTCATAGTTACCTCCATATGGCTCTATCACGGATTTCCGGCCTGTTTACCCTCTTCCACCCACGCCCTTTGTCAACCTGCTAAGCTATTTGAACTATCTCATCAGTGTGGTGGACATACTTTCTAGGAAATCTTATGCCCCGATATCAACTAACTCCCTTCTCTCTTCTAATATCTTGCTTTCTAGAACCTCACTGGACCAGCATCCTCAGGATCCACTGCGAGGTTTAACTTCCGAGTTCCTTTGGGCAAGTGCTGGTCATTTGTACAGAGAGAGTGTATCTCTTCTCGTATCCAATCCGGGAAGTTTCTGATTGAATTTGTAAAGCTGTGATTCTGACTAGGAAGGTGCTGCTGACGAAGTGAGGGTAACGGGTCCACAGGGAAGACTAACAGTTTTTTAAAAGTGTTAGCTCATTTGGATCTTTTGTGCATACATCACAGAGAGACGGGTCTTTTTTCCCGAAAACATTGAGTGTACCGTGTGTACAAATCCAGAAGGTGTGAGAACTACTGGGAATTCAGAGTTCTTGAGCGTGAAACGTCTCCCTTTCTGAGGACATTATTCTCTATTCTTACTTTCTTCTCAGTTCGGGTCCGTCAAGACCTTGTCTTTCTCTTAAATTGAGGATTCTTGCAGGGGATTTAGCTCGGTGGCGCCGCCGCCTGCCTTGCAATCACAAGGTTGAGAGTTTGATTTCTGGTTGGTGGTGGAGTTTTTGTCATGACGGATGCTTAGCTGTGTATTCTCTACCTGTAGGAGGCAGAGTTTGGCTAAGTGCTTTCTAGGAGTCTCCCTACACTTCACACTGAAAATCCTACAGTGTAGGATTACAAACATAGGTAAATATCTTAGTTTTGTTTTTTTTATGGAATCAGGGGCCATAGTTTTAGTCTCCGATCCTGTAGTCATGCTGTTTCTACTACTCTTCCCACTGTATTCTGCATATCACAGAGGCCAGTGCCTCTCCCTGGGAATCACCGTTTCAACATATTAAAACAGATTGCAAAACTCCACCCGTGACCAGCGATGAACTCTTTATGATCATTCATCTATTGACAAATCAATAATAGCATCCTTTCGTACCCACTACTTCGGCCGTGCCACTCGTGTTGCTAACCATCCAGATCAAGTTCCCTAGGTATAGAACTTCCTCAGTGAGACTTATTTTAGTGAAGCATCAGAGGAAATCTCTCAGGAAGAAAAAAAGGAATAGAGGAAAAGAGAATGAAAGAAGCAAAGTTGGATAGGAGAAAGTCTAATATTTGATATCTTCCAGAATTTTGGTCTCATATGACATTTTTGGGAAATTGTAAACTCAGTTGCATAAGTTATGCCACAAACTTAGTCATACATTTTATAACATCTAGAGATCAGGAAAATTTTTCCGTAAGAGCCTCGACCACGTTTTTGCTTTTAGGGCCATTTAATGTGTGTTACAACCGCTTTGTCTCTGCAGTGTATAAGACAATGTGTGAACAAATGGCCCTGGCTGTGTGTCAGTGACATTTTAATCACGGAAACAGGTGGTGGGCTAGAATTGAGCTGTAGGCTGGCTGTAGTTTGTGGCATCGCAGTCAAGGGAAAATCACTTTCGCTTGGCTGTAGGACATGCCCAAGAAGAGTGGAATGGAGAGGTGTTGGCTCCCATTCCCCGCAGAGGATGGATAACATTGCTGGCGTTCAAGGGCAACAGCATCTAGCGGATGAGCAGAATCAGGCAGGCTTCTGGGCCGCAGTGATGCCCGAACTGCGTCTTGAAAGAGAGGTGGAGGCGGACATTTACACACAAAGGCCTACAAGCACTGGAGTGAGGGCGAGCGCCGCGAGGTGAAGCTGAGAAGACGGACAGCTCGGAGCATGCGTGATGGGTCTTTCTGAGGACACTGTTCTTTGCTTTGTAGGAAACGAAGAGGCTTTGGGAGTTGAAAGCAGGGAAGCGGTGGGGTCCTTCCATTGACGGTTCAGGAGCCACAAGCTTTTCTTGCTAAGCTCATCTATTCACACGGGGATTTTTAATCATTGACAACCCATAGGACTTCATCAAATCTGCTTGTTTCAATTCCCTTTCAGAGCCAATAGGTGCTGAGTTCGGTCTCGCTTTGATGCTGCCTGTCTATAAAGGGCGGCGGACAGCCTTCCAGTGGCTTTCCAAAAGCAAAGTGGGATTTATATCTTTGATCAGTGTGCTTTCTTCCCTTTGGCTTCCTTTGGGACAGCCGCAGATGTTTGAAAGGTGTTTCTGTGGATGTCAGAGGGAAGTTTATGAGCATGATATGTAGGCATTTTCTGTTGCTAAATGAATCCAACTGTTCTACATATAAGTCACACCTTGGTTAACTTAGCTCCAAGCTTTCATTAATAATCAGAATCTTTTTTTTTTTTTTAACCGAATCCGAGGACACCATGTGTTCAAATCTGAGGCTGGTACAATGTAAACAGCACATGTGATCTCTTTGGAAAAAAAAAAAAAAAAAAAAAAAAAAAACTTACCTCCACCTTTTATTTTTGGCTGCCCTGTCTAAAACCTTTTTTCTTCACTGTGAAGGCCAAAACTGACAGAAATAACTAACCACTAACAGCCCTCTAGAAATACTCTTCTGCACAAAGGCAGGCCAGCTGAGAATGGCGAAGTTCCAGAGGAAAGGAGATCAAACGAAAGCTATGTGGGTATCTAAGGCTTAGCTGGCAATCACTGGACTCAGTTTAGTGTAGTGAGGGAATATTTAAGAAAACTAAGCTTAGGACTCACTTTGGAAGCACATATACTAAATTTAAGAAATAAAGCCTCTAAAATTTAAGAAAACCAAGTTTGCATCATGTAGGTAGTGTCATGGCCACCAGAAAGTAAATGAAAGCTTGGTGTCTCCAAACCGTTTTCTTTATAGGATTTGTTTGTATTACTATATTTTATGATATAAAATAATGAATTATATTTTAATGCACAAATCATATTCTAAGTCTAAGTCGGTCCTCCGGTTCTAACACAAGAGTTTGCATGCATGGAGTATATGTCTGCTAGAAAGTTATTAATATGCCACAGTATTTATGTAATAGTTCTGAGCCAAACATGACTCCAGATCTTTCTATTGAGTATTACTGTAAGCAACATTTATTAGCTGCTCTTTTAAAGACTTGAGTTATGTAAAATTCTAGCATATAATCTCAATGTACTACACATATGTGTTGCTCAGCAATCAAATTATTTTTGTTTCTGTGATTAACTGTGAAATATTCTCTTTAAAGTGAGGACAGTCAATATTCTGTATGTATATTGAAAAAAGGGAGGGTATTCAGAGGCAAAACCCTAATATTTTCCAGGAGTTATGGATGTAAAGTACAGTTGTACATTTACTTTGAGTAGGAAAGTTCTGAGGAGCAGGCTCAAAAACATTTTAAATATCTTATAGCTGGTAGAAGATTATAAAATATCATTACTTTTCTTTTGCCATAGAACATAACTTCGTGTTTTTCAGTGATAGCCAAAGGAAAGTTGTTCCCTGTACATCCACGCAGTTTTCCTACATCTAATAGATTAAAAGACCTTGAAGTTGAGGAAAGAACAAGGTGGCATCATTAGCAGTTGCCATCGTGAGAAGAGCTGCCTGTGCACAAAAGAGCAAACTCAATTCTGCAAATACCCAGGCTGTGCAGTCGAGTACCAAACATGGAAGTTCCCTGGGCCTTAGCACAAATTGGACTTGCTAATGGCACATCCTACCTCTTCAATTCATCTTTTCATACAGGATTCTGTTAACAGAAGCATCAAACAATTCCCTAAATAGAGTTATTTATGTGTGTGGTTATCGGGGGCCTGGAAGAAGCAGCCCAGGGACTCTAAGAGGTGTAGCAGGCCTATTGGCCATAGGCCTTAATAGAAACATGACTGACTGGTATCTACACTTCAATAAAATACAATACCTTCTGGTGTGAGGCAGGTGTGGCTCCATTAAGGTACATCTCCAGCCCCAATGCTTATATATTTTAAAAGATGGCCTTTGCTTTAATATATCAATACAAAGAACTGCAAATATGAAAATAAATGACTGGCATAGAAACATTGACTTAGGACAATAGAATTAGAAAGTTGCTTCTGATGAATTAGCTTAGTAGGTCTGATACTAGCTCCTAATCAAAATTTGAAATAGTATCTATTTATAGGTGTTATGACTTAGTAGTCAAAATGTAATTATCTGAATTTAGCAAATGACTGTGCAGTTTTCCAAAACCAAAAACACTGACATGATTTAATGGAAGTCTCAAAATGTAATTTCTGTATTTTCTTTCTTCTTATTGAAAATATACTGAATTATTTCCTTAATAAACATAACACAGTAGCTGAGGAGGTAAATAGATCTTCTTTATCATTCTTTAGCAGTATTCTAAATTATATTATTTTCCCCTTTTTTTATTTGAGCAACATTTTCCAGTCTCATTAGTTTGTCATAATGCAAAGGCTGTATGTCTAATAATAAAAATACACTGTATGTGTGAAGTCCACTAAGACAGTTAATTACACATGGTTACAGAACTTTTGAAATGTGGCTAGTTTGGGTGAGAACTGAATTTTTATCTTTTCTTAAAGTAAATAAAAGTTAAATCACAGAGCAAGTCTCACTGAAGACTATGGCTCACTGGTGTGGATGTAGATTTTAATTAACTGTTGCCTTATTTGATTTAACTGGTTTTACTGAAGTGAGAATTTAAGCAGGAACATTGGGACAGAAAACGAGGGCAGCGAATCTCTATCATCAGGGTCTCCACCTTCTTCTCCGGCAAAGATTAGCGGGTGTCCTTTGTCAAGAAGGAACAGCACGTTTCTCCTTAGGTTTGGATTTGAAAAGAACTAAACAGGCTTTAGAAGAATGTTGAGTCTGTTTACTGAGACAAATTAGTAACGCGCCCTGAAAACGACCTAAGGGGGTAATATCGACCTATATTTTTAAATGAGGGAAAAATATAAACTTCTTTTTTTGTCTCTCCCAAAGCCCCTAAAGGGCGTGAGTTTCAGGGAAAAGCTCTGGAATTCAACATCAGAGATGGTACGGTGTGACCAGACTGTGGAGAAGTTGTCTCTCCTCAGCTTACAAAGACAATCCACTCGCTAGCCATGACTCATTCTTCTTGCAACACAAAAGGATTCTGAAGAGCTTTATTACTTTCCTTTCTGTCTCTTGAGTAGTTGCCCTCAGAGTATCAGACATTAGCGGGGTATTAAAAGCTACAGGAAGCAAGCTCTGAGGATATTTTTCTTCAGTGCCCCAGTTAGTCATTAACCCCTAACTTCTATGCCTAAGTTTTCCTTACAGTAGTAGAGGAATGGACTCAACACTCCCTTCAGAAGACCACATCCCCAGAACAGCTGATGGGCTCCCTTTCTACTTGACAAAGTCTGGAAATGTTACCCGAAGTTAGTCACTATTCATTGCCGTGTTCTCAAAAGCTTAATGAGTAAAATTTGTTTTCTTTCTGTCACTTTCAGCTCAGAGCAAAGCACACTGGGTAAATGTTGACTCAGCTTTATCCACTCCTCAAGTTAAAGTGTTTTACTCTCTATGTCCCAATACAAACACAGGAAACAACGTAAGTGAAATGACCTCTACGTGGACCATGGTTTCAAAATCAATAGCGCTCCAGTTACCAAACATATTCTTTAAACTTTAATGAAACATGGATTAGTGGGTAGAATGCGAGAAATTTAAACATCTATCACCAGTTAAATTCTAGGACTCTTGTGATACACTCTGGAACTTTCTAAGTAACTTCTTGTATTCCGTGCTTCAATGTCCCACATTTTTAAACTGAGAAGAGTGTTAATAATTTCAAAGGGAAAGACTGTCTATCCACAGTCACATATTTCTACTTATTACATGGATATTTACAGACTTGGTGGTGGCTGCTTCCTTTCAAGATACTGTTTATAAGGAAATTAGATTGTATTTTCAGTGGCTAGGAGGTCAATGTCTTTGTCTCTTTCATCTCTTTTTTCATTATCTTAAAACTACTTCAAATAGCTCCTGAAACACAATGAAACATAAAATAAATCTTTTTTTTTTTGAGACGATCTCGCTTTGTAGTTCAGGCTGGCCCCTCAGCTCACTATGTAGCCCAGGCAGGCCTCAAACTCAGAAATTCTCCTGTCTCTGCCTCCCAAGTGCTGGGATTTCAGGCATGAGCCACCATGCCTGGCATTAAGTCATTCTATAAAGAAGCTTCCTATGTCTATGTGGCTTTAAAAGAAGCTTAGTGACATAAGAAAATGAACCCAAATCCCAGGCATGGATTCAATGTTCTACTTATTTAATTTGCAGCTAGTTGAATATTTTTTTTCATTTTTTAATCTCCCCCAAAGCCAAGAAACTACACTTACATTTGTGTGTGTGCATGTGTGTGTGTGTGTGTGTGTGTGTGTATGTGTGTGTCTACAATCATGTGAATAGACATGTTTTCTTCAGGCATTTGTTTGGTGACCACAGCCCATGAATAATGAATAGCAAGAAGCCCCAAATGACCAAGAGAGTTGGGATTAAGATAAAGTCAAAAAGGACTAAGATCAGAAGGCAAGGATGGGGCACAGGTCTGAGCACGTGGAATCTTCCTGTCATATATAGAGATGTTGGCCTTTACTTTGAGCCAGATTTCAATGAATTTTGAACAGGGTAATTTATGAGTTGACTTATGTTTGAAGAAGCTAACTGTACGCCACGTTAGTGTGCCGCTGCTGGAAGCTAAAGAAGAGATGACTGCTATAAAAGTTTAGTAAGCAGTATTATCTATCTGAATCCATGGACAATATGTAAAAGCAATGAGATTCTTGATATAGAAAATTCAAGTAGTAGATGCATTGAAAGCTAAGAGCTAGCCAAAGAGCTAGTCCAAGATTTTTCGCCAATCGAGTGGACACAAATGAGTAGGAATTCTGATATTCTAATCTTTACTTGGAGGCGAATTCCCAGGCTGAAAATTTGAAACTGAAAGCCACCAGCTTATTTCAATTCCCAATATTGTATGAGGATTCTCTAAAACAGTGAGAGACAGCAGGAAGAGCCTGAGAGTGAATCCTGGGTAGCTAGAACTTGGAAAATTTCAGAAAAGCAAAATCAACTGAGAAGGTACAGTTAGTCCAGGAGAGGCTGCAGCCCAGGAAGGAAAAGAAGAAAGTGTTTCAAGGGGAGGGAGCAATCTGTTGTGTTAAAGGATGCTGAAAGATCAAGCATTGAGGGTTGAGAATTGACCGTGGGAATTAGCAGTTAATTGAAGACATCAACAATACCTGGCTGGATGACATCAGGCCATGAAAATGTGGGTCACGGTGTCATGTGTGACATAACACAGGGAGCTGATTTCACTAGGACAGAAAAACCATGTGGACATTTTCTTTTGGGTGTTTCTCTTTTTTCAGCAAAATTGGAAGCAAGTATATGAGAAATATATGAGAAGGAAGAAAGAAAGGCTAGAAATTTTAAAGAAAAATAATCATCTATGAAAACAACATTTTAAAAAGGTTGCTCAGAATTCCCATACAAATGAATTTGAAAAAAATTAGCGTATTGATCCCCAGAAAACATTTTAAAATGTAATAAGCTTACAAAGTTTGAACTATAAATTTAAGCAAAGCAAAAATAACCAGATAAACTAGTGGTTGATACTTATAGTTTTGCATTATTTTTCTATACTTATAAAATAAATATATTTGCATTATTTTTATATTTTATAATATAATCAAAGTAATCTACATAAAAACACATTTCCACACCTCCCTTTATCCATTTGAAAATATAATATAATAAATATAATATAATATAATATAATATAATATAATAAGGAATATAAGCAATCGTTTTTCTACAGGAAATGTTAACCTCACCTATTTTTCTTCTTGGACTGGAAGTGTAGGGTTTTAGCCCAAAAATCCATATTTATGCCTTAAAGACTTTTATTAGCCTCTCATACTCTTTTGTAATAAAATTAGATACTTAAATAAAATTTTAAGTAATATTACTGTGCTATAATACAATATTATAAACATATTCCTGGAATGAAACAACATGGAAAGCATTTATACCAGCTTGATAAAATTAACAATAAATTACATGACCATTACAGGCAATGTCCCCATCCACAAATTCTACTGAGCACAGAGCAAAATATTTTCAAAACTGTATCATGCCCAGAATTTTTTGGTCATTATCTCTTGGAGATTGCAATATAAACATCATGCACATACCATTTACATTGAGTAAGACCTAAATAATCTGGAGATGATTTTTCACTTTGTGTCAGGATTGGAGCAATTTTTATTGGATAACAAGATATGACACTGCAAGCACATGCAGTTATGTATGTTGTTATACAACTATCAAATCTTGTTTTATTTGGATCATTCTGGAAGAAAATACCATGACTAATTTAAGATAGGCAGAGGTTTATGGAGAGTAAAATAGGGGCTGAGGAGGGTGAATATCACCTAAGGAAAATTAAAAGTGAGAAAGCATCCTGGGATGGGAGAGGCTAGACCACAGCGTATCACTATCAAAACTTATTAACCCAATAGACCCTGCAACACAGCACTTCTCCAGGTCAGGAGTGGTGTACTGAATGCCAGTGGCCAAGCCCCAATAAGCATTTTTCTCAAGCTTCATCTGAGCATCGCTAAGCACTACTCTATTATTAGAGTGGCAAAAAGTCAGTATAGATTTCATTTCTGTGCTTGTGTGACCTAAGAACCATGATCACCTAAATAAGCACATTTTTACTTCCTTCCTACTCTGTGCCAAATATCACATACCTTTCTACCATTGGAAATCATTTGCAAGGATCTCTCAAGTATCAAATAGATCAGGCATTAAATAAATCATGCTCTGTTTTCATTTCAGTGGAGTGAATGTGTGGAGAAAAATGTGTCAAAATTTTCCCCAAATCATTAGGGTTATTCACTTTCTTAATTTCTAGGGAATATCTTAGAGAAATTTCATTGAAGAGCAGTGGAGTATATATTTTGTGTTTTCTGCTAGAGGGGTCATGCTGCATCTACACCATCAGAAATAACTGGAAAATTCCAAGCATCTGTATTGTAGATAAACACGTTTGTTTCATACTTTATATTACTGTATATTGGTTATAAAAAGGAAAGGGGTTCATTCTGATGCATTTTTACATACCTGCAACCCACTTTGACTTTTTGTACCCCATGCTCCCCTTCCCGCTGTTCTTCCATACTTTCACATTTTAGGGGGATTTTAAGGAGTATAATCATGTTGCTCATGTTGTACCCTTTTCCCCCTTTGTAATGTACTTCTTCTTCCACTTTTCCCTTCTTGTCCAATAATACTCTCCCTTCTACTTTAGTGTCATACTATCTTTCATATTCTAGATATTAGGGAAAATATATGATCCTTGGCTTTCTGAGCCTGGTTTCCTTGTCTCAAATTCATCCATTGTCCTGCAATGATAACATTTAATTCTTTTTCATGGCTAAATAGTACTCCATTGTTTATATATACTTTTTCTTCATCCATTAGTCTGCTGATGGGTATCTGGCTGATTCTATATCTTGGTTATTATGATTTTACACAATAAACAAGAGTGTGCAGGCATTCCTGTGGCATGTTGACTTCAATTGCTTTGGTATATGCCAAGGAGAAGTATGCTCTCAACTTAGTTTATTTGAGGAATTTCAGATGCTACTATAGAAATAGTAGCTCTGCAAATTTACATTCCCACCAGCAGTGTAGAGGAGTTACTTTCTCCATGGGTCCTCAGCAGCATTTGTTAACTCTGTACTCTTGATGATAGTCATCCTGACTGGGCTGAGACAGAGGCCATTGTGAGTTTAATATTGAAGTTACCTTAATGGCTGACAATGTTATTTTTTTGGCCCTGGCCTATGATGGCTTCCTCTGTTTCACTTATGTTTTTCTTTCACTTGTTTTTTTCCTTTTTTTTTAGCAGTTTCAAAATTTTATTCTTATGTCTAAGTCTGCAATCCACTTTGGAGAGACTTTTGTATTGGGTAAGAGATAGTCGTCCAGTTTAAATCTGCTTATTACAGATGCACTTTTGATAGCAGAATAAGTTTGGATCTTGTATTTATTTTTAAATGTTGTATTTATTTTTAAATTTTATGCAATATATGTAGTTTATATTCATTTTAGGAAGTAGGTGAATGTACATGACACATCTTAATTCTTTTCTAATCTCTTTCCACTACAGACCCACCTCCCTCCCTCTATCTCTAGGCACCTTTTATTCATTTTCATTAATTTTTCTGTTATTATCATTTTAGTTCACATTTATTACATAATATTTATATTACCTATTATTTTGAAACATGTGGTGTAAATTATTTTCATCAAAAGTTTCCACCCATACAGCTTTAGTTCATTCCACTTGCCACATATAATCTAACTGGAACACCAAGCTGTCATTTTCTAACAGAGTGTCCAACTCACAAAATTTTTTCAAAAAAATGTGTCTTTGTTTTAAACTTAAGCATAAAATTCATGACTGAAACATGCCATTTGACTGTGAATTTTAATTTTATGATAAATAATGATAAGGTTTAAGACTATGGCATAAACTTATTCTTTTGATAGACTAGGCACTATACTTCTCAATTTTTGTCTCAAGAAATGTTCTATCTGAAGTAATTCTTTCTTTAACAACAACACAAAGGTGGGAGAAGATATGTAGTTAAGTAAAAGTTGGCTGTATTTCTCCTACATCGTTTTACCATGCCTTGCCATAAGTCTGATTTCAGATGTGTCATTATTTGTTAAATGTCACTGTTTCTAACATGTTATTTTTCCCTTAACAAAGCAATGTCCAAAGGTGGGGGCATGATTATCCCAAGAAGGTGCCTTGATTACAAGTGTTTCCTTGTTAGGGAAGTGTTAAATTGTGAAATTATCCTTTTGTGCAGTATCTCCTAGGTTTACATATGGAGCAGAATCATGTTAAGATTTTGAATGTTTTTAAAGGAGCCTTTTATTAAGTAATTGAAGATGACTCTGATGATGGACTAGCGAAGAAAAAAATCTGCCCAGTGCTTACACTCAGGACATATTCTTAAATCAATTCCAGGAAGAAAACAAATGGAAGACATTTAGCTGGAAATTGATCTCTAGAAGTTTCATTGTCATGGAAAGCTTTGTATACTCTTTATATATCAGTCTAGATGAAAAGCCAAACATGTATTCTAAAGCTGTGGTTCTCAACTCCAAATAGTTTTACCTCTGAGTACATTTGGCACCAGGTTATTGAACATCTGATGCTACAGTGTATAAGACAACATGTACATCTGAGAATTGTCAAATCTAAAATGTTAGTATGGCTAAATGGATAAACTCAGCCTCGGTACTTAAAGTAAGACCCAACCCGGCCTCAATTCCTTCACCATGTGCGAGTGAAGCAGCCCCTGCTGGGCTGGATGACTCAGTCACATCCCCCTGTGAGGTGCTGAGAGGGAGGCGCCCTCTTCTGCTTGGGAGGCCCAGTCTGCACCCATTTCAGACTACGAATGGGAAATTGTTGGCATACCACCCTCAAACTTCATTTCCCTTTCAAATTTTTGAGAAATAGGACCAGTCTTTTACATTAATTGAAGATATTTTATTTTCTTCTGTCTTTAAACAAGAATAATAAATTCTATACTGTTACTAAAATAAACAAAATTAAGTGCAAAATGTAATAACAAAAACTAACTTTATTGTCTTTTTATTTAATACTAAACTTCAATTTAAAATTTTTAGGCTACTGAAAACAAAAAGATGCACTAACAATCCAATTTACATTTAAACATTGCCAATCTCTCCATTTTGTTTGTGATTGTTTTCTCCCTGTTCAACACAGTCCCTCACATCATAAGTCTTATTTTAATTCACTGTTTAATTCAGGATATTTTTACAATTAAGGCAAAGAGGGCTAAAGCATAAAACAACTATCAAACTAATAAGTTGCATATATTACCCAATAAAATACTAGCAGAGCTTAATGCATAACACTAACACATCCTTTTCATTCTCTTTCAAACTATTCTCTGGTGATAAAAACTTAACATTTTTCAGGTTGGTAAAATGGCCATTGAGAAATAACAATTTCTATTCATTAAAATAATCTCTGAATTCCATCATAAGTACCCCACTTTTTCCCAAAATGTCTCATTCTCAAGGGTCCTTTAGTCCTTGCATAGCAGAGAACATCACGTTTCAGTAAAAACTATAGATTCTTTAAAAAGTGAGCCTCCCCATATGATCGAAAGCTCTCTTTCCTAGTAGCCCATTGCTAACTGTATTTAAGCCTAATTTCTTTATCAGAATTCCACTGGGATAAAGCAAATGAAAAGCCCATTTAGAAATCTCTTCTAAAAAAATGTTCCACAGAATAGAGATCTTAAAAAAAAAATCTAAAATCATTTTTACTATCGAACTTACCCCATTCTCTTTCCAGGCCTTCATCAGCTTCTGCCTCAGTTGCCGTGACAAATCATGTACCGCCTTCTCAAACGCTGGGCGCTCTCTTGTCATTTCTCTTGGATACCATAGCATGGCTTTCAACATGCACTTCTCAGAATCAAATGTTCTCCGCCACAGGTCAGTCTCTGAGTGTGACAACTTACCCGTCTCCCTTCACTCACATCTACTGTTTGTACTCTGTGGATCAGTCCACCTTGACACCTGTCCCTTACGTACTTTACCTCCCTATCATTCCTAACCTTGGGCCAGAGTTTTGTGATATTGTTGTTGCTGTTTTTCCCCAATCTGGAATGGCCCGACTTCTGCCATCAGCTCGTCAAATTACAGTCGTCAGGAAAACTGATGCAATCCACAGGCTCCAAGGAAACGTCTCTGAAGGGTCCTCCCTTTGGCCATAATACATATGATCTATCTTCTCAAACTTCTCTAGCAATAAATATATGAATAATTATATGACACAATTTTATATATTTTACTCTCTCTTCTTGTTGTTCAATACAGTACAGCCCTGGTTAAATGTATAAGCTTCTAGCTACACTTCATGTGAAATATTGTTTTACCATTGTCTACCTTAGAATAATTTTTATGTGATTTATTTTTTTGTGCTTTAACTTGTTCCTTCATATGACCGCACCCGAGCTCATAGATCATTGTGAAAGATACTCATTATGATTTTATATATATATATATTTTTTTTTCAATACAGACTAGCTATCATTATGGTCACTTTCACTTCCTCGATCACCCTAATCCTGGTAGTCTGAATAAAAGGGGCAGAAAGATGTTGAAAACTCTCTTGTCACCTTTGTTCTTGTGCATACCGTGTTGTTTATCCTCTGTGGTGCCTGTTTGCCACCCCAGCCTCAGAGCCAGCCGATGAAGGATTGACACCTTATGAACTTTAAGCCAAATAAGCCTCCTGCCTTTTAACTTTGAGTGTCAAGTACTTTGTCTCAGCATCAAGACAAAGCCATTAGCACAGAAATTCGGTACCAAAGAAGCGGGGTCTTTGCTGTGACATTACCTGGCCGTGTGGCTGAAGAGCCTTTGGAACTGGCTCGTGGGAAGGGAAAGAAATCAGAAAGATTTTATGACATCCGTTACAGAAATAGAGCTGGATGCCTTAGACTGTCCTGTATGGGAGAATCTGGTCAGAGCTCAGAAGACTAAAAGGCCAGCAAAATCCAGGCTTGGAAAGCCTGCTAGAAAGAAGGACACACTGGCTGTTGAACTACAGAAGATGTGTGTTACAGCTCGGCAGAAAGTTTGCCTTCATTTTCTGCATGTCCAGAAACTTTTCCTGGGACTGAGATTAGGGGCAGTGAATTAATTAATCTTGTAGAAGAAATTTCAAGGCAGTCAAATATTGAGGCAGCAGCATGGCTACTGTTGGGAATTTGCAGCCAGATCTATGTTCAGAATTAAGACCAATGAGTGCAGCAGATAGATTCTGTTTTGTTGGTATTTAATTGATTTTATTAGTACATTTCATCTATACATTATGATAACATTTAATACTGAGAGTTTATACCACTACATGACACATCTTGATTCTCATTTTTGCCATTCCCTGGTCCTCCCTTCAATTACCCATCCCCAATATACACAACTAGGTTTCCTTAAAAACAAACAAACAAACAAAAAAAAAAACTACTTTTTCCCCCCGTTCTTTACTTAGTTTTGAGTTGGGGCACAAAGGAAGCTCCAATAAGGACGCCAACAGCCCATATACAGCAGAAGAGGTCTTGATGGCTGAGCCTGAACAGAATAGAAATGGTGGCCTGAGGGCAAGACAAGACCCATCAGGGCTCCGCCCTTTGGAGACTCAAATTTGCAAAAGTGAAGGACTTTGTTTTGAGAGGGAAGCCCCAGAGGGACCATCTTCCAAAATGGCGGCAGCCTGAGGAAGTTGCTCGGAAATGACGGCTTAGGGAAATTGTTCCTCAGGATTTGACTCATAGGCTTTACATCTCACAGCTACGAGAGCGGGGAGACTGGTTACTACTGCTGCGGCTGGTAGCAGAACTTGGCATAATCTATGATGCATTGGTTTTAGACACATGCAGAATGTAGGAGTTTGGAGTCAGTAAGGCTCCCGCCCAGATCCATTGATTTAGTATCCTTATGATCCTCTCATGTCTCCAAATACACCTCTGATCATTGCTTCAGGGGAGATGAAGTATTCGGTATAGTAATCCTTGGGAGACACCTCATATTCAGATTTTAACAGTAATCAATTTCTGGCAACACCCCATCAGCTACAAAAACGCTCAATTATATTTTTGTTTAAGAAAACCACTAAGTATTTAGATAGATTTTTAAAACTATATTTTAGTTTGAAATTGTAGTTTTTAGACTTTTATATGTACTCTAGGTGATATTATATACTATGGTATAACGGCTGGCAAGTATGTTATTATATCACTTATAATTCTCGGTATGGCTCTTAAATGTGTGTTAGTTTTCCTGTTGTGGGGACAAAAATGTCCATGGCCCACATAATTTACATAAAATTAAATTATTCTAATTAACTCTCTCTCAAAACATAGATAATAAGATTTAGGTCAAAATCTACCTTTCACCTGATGTTCATTCATTGTAACAAATTGCCCTCTCTTTCCATGCATTTAGAATTAAAATAAAAATGATGAAATCATTTTGGCCAATGATACTTGTCGCAGAGTAGAATATGCCTCGTTCCCAATTTCTCACCTTCTTTCACAGGAAGAATAGGTTTTTCATTGTATTCTCCTGCCCTTACCCTGTAGTTCAGATATAACAAACTATTGAATGTGCATTTGCTACATAAAACATCAGATCATTTGCCTTCTACACACAGGTTCTTGAAGAAAGCATTTCGCGGAAATTGCCCTAGATGAATTCAGGAACTTCAATGTGAAGGAAAAAGAAAATATGCTGGAAACACTTTTTAAGATTGAGTAGGCTTTTCCATGTGTGTACTGTATAAGATTTTACTAGCATGTTCAAAATTAAACCGCATTAAGGCAATCAAAGCACACTTAGAATTGATTCCATAATAATGATTGGGATGGGAAGGCACAGCTGGCTTTATTTAAGAACTGGCTCTGGAAAATTATTTGAAGTAAAATGAAAAGTAAAGAAAAAAATCTGCCTTTTAATTGTCTGTATTTTGAATATTAATACAGGAAGTGATCAGGTGGGCCGTATGGCACACACCAATGTTACTCTAGTTGTTAAACTGATCGAAAACAAAAGCATGGAGAAGCTAAGCAGTTTAGCGCAGGTGTTTATATCCATCCACTATTCGGAATTTCCTCGCTGGATGCCAGCGCATGTCTCCCTCATTCTGTTCCTGGTGATGCAGGCAGCCAATTACACAACGTGCCTCCTCCCCACCCACAGTCCCTCTTCCACCGCTTCCTTCAGTCGGAGGGCCTCGTTTACCAAGTTCTAGTTCTCACAAGACGGAAGTTTAGGGACATGACACCACCGACTGGCTGGCTGTGAAGCTGTGCCCCAAGTTATATTGGCTTCTGACTTCTCCCTGAACAATATAACTGCACTAAGATTTACTGGATTGAAAATATTAGTAAATTATAAGATTAATATTTTGTAGTAGAAAAAAATTGCAGCTCAACCTTGAACATGTAATCTCTGTATTCTGAATCACAGAATACAATGTAATAACACACTTTATTATATGATTCAGAATAGTTTTTAAACATTATAGAAAATTGATTTATTTTACTGATGATGACAATTTTTTTTTTTTTTGAGACAGGGTCTCGCTTTGTAGTTCAGGCTGGCTCTGAGCTCACTATGTAGCCCAGGCAAGCCTCGAACTCAGTGATCCTCCTGCCTCTGCCTCCCGAGTGCTGGGATGACAGGCGTGAACCACCACGCCCGGCACTGTGGTATGTGGTACTGATTGCTGGTGGGTGTGAGTCTCCACACCCAGCATTGTATGTGGTTACCGGGAATTGAACTCAGGACCTTGTGCTTGCAAGGTAGGCACTGAAACCACTGAGCTAACCCTCCAGCCCGATGATGACTAATTTCGAAAAATAGCACCATATAAGTTAAAACACTCAAATATTCTCAGATATTAGGAGAAACAATGAAAAAAAATCCAACTTCATATTTTGGACTACCTAGAAAATAAATGCTAATTTATCAAATGCACTTTATCTCTTTTTAAGTATTTGCAGTATCCCATACTTTTAGTGCAAGCCTTTCTTTGTTCTCACCACATTCTGTAGGGTTTTTTGTTTTTTTGTTTTTTGTTTTGAGACAGGATCTTGCTTTGTACTTCAGGCTGGCCCTGAGCTCACTGTGTAGCCCAGGCAAGCCTTGAACTCAGCAATCCTCCTGCCTCTGCCTCCTGAGTGCTGGGATTACAGGCATGAGCCACCATGCCTGGCCTGTAGTTTTTCATTTAGTTCTGTTTCCTTGTCCGAGATTCCAATCTTTTTTGAAGGATCCTTTGAAAATTTCTGCTCTTGGTGGAAATGTTCTGTTCTTTATGTTCCTTTGCTCATTTTCTTCCTGATCTCTGTCCCGCAACTGGTCACCCTTCTCTTATTACTCCAAGAATATGATCCAACTTGACTTGCAAACTTTCACCCCATGGTTATGATATGACTTTCATTTGGGGAGATCAACTTGTAGATTGGCTAGTTGGTTAATTACATTGAATGAAAGTCCCAATAGTTTTTTTTTTTTTTTAACTGATATGAGGCTTAGTGGAAAGCTCCCTGTGAATACACTGTGATATTTTTGTTTTACTCATTTGTTATTTGTCCTTAATGCTCTGAAAGAGAATAAACACAAATTTTTATGTACTAACCCTCTCAGAAAGGAATTTTTACTCAGATTAAGATCAAAATGTGTGCCCGCAGTCAAAGAAAATTGGCATTATTTCAATTCACTTTCTTGCTTATAATTTCTTACCTAAAGTTCATATTATCTTTCCATGCTTAAACATGTTAAAAATATGTGAAAAGATGGACTTTTTCAAAATGATAGGTTAGGGAATATTTCAGTCTTTCAACACTTCAGTTTATGCTACAGTATTTGGTAATTCTCCAATAATATAGAGATAAGATCCCTTTTGATCTTGCTTTCTCTGCTTCTTTGTGTCTTTCTGTAAAGACAATAGCATTATTTTGAGATTCATGCAGACTCATTCTGCAAACATATTTTATTTCTGAAACACAAAAATCCTCACAGGAAAGGCACTTTCTTCTCTAACACACTGGTGAGTGTCCTAAAAAATTAAAACAGAAGTCCTTGGCAAAAACTGTCAAATAAACTCACTCTTGACAATTTTCAAAATTTCCATTCACCAAGAATGCACATAGGGGAATAAAATTGATTTAGCGTTTTATTTTTATTTTTTAAATTTTTTTTAACTGTCCTAGAGACTGAAGCTAAGGCTTGACATGTGTTAGGCAAGTGCTGTACCACTGAGCTCTCCCTACTGGTCATTTTTATTTCACCTCTGAGTATATATATATATATATATATATATATATATATATATATATATATATATATAATTTCTACATGTTATTTTTTATATTTTTAAAGTATAAAAACAAGTAGATAGAGGAAGCAAAAGATGATTTGGAATTTAGGTAGTCCATTCTTTTTTGTCTAGGATCTTAAGGAAATAGAAGTTTCATCATTAGGAAAATGAGATAATAGGTAAAATATTAAGAACACCATTTACTAGAATGTAAAATTGAAGCGTTTCTGAGAAGTATATTTTTAAAACAATTTAATGTATAATATTATAACTAGAATAAAAGCCATAAACTACCATCATTAACAACATAAAATAGGTATGTTAATTAAATTTTTGAAATTTTAACTCAACAAAACTGTAATTTTCTTTGCTCTGAAGATAGGCCAAGACCACAAAAATTTGAAATTCTTGGAACACCCGCAAACCAGGCAGGAAGGAAGCAAAGATTTTCAAAACAAGCAGGCGGAGAAACTTCCAAACTTTTGTCTTTTTGGTGTGAGAATTATATAAATAATCTTAGTTTATTTCCTTAAGTGGAAAAATTTTTAACTGTGTGAGTATTAAAATAATTTGAGTCTATATAGTTTGGCCAGAAGTGTAAGCTAAAGATCAGGTGCCAAAAGTAGAGAATAAATTATAAAATTGTAAATGAATATTACAGTCTTTTTAAAAAAATGTTGAGATTTATTTAAAAATATAGCATGTTGGGCCGGAGGGTTAGCTCAGTGGTTCCGGCGCCTGCCTCGCAAGCGCAAGGTCCTGAGTTCGATCCCCGGAAACCACATACAATGCTGGGCGTGGAGACTCACGCCCACCAGCAATCAACACCGCATACCACAATGCCGGGCGTGGTGGCTCACGCCTGTAATCCCAGCACTCGGGAGGCAGAGACAGGAGGATTGC
>PVIC010018152.1:0-31908 GCA_004025085.1 Thryonomys swinderianus
TCAGCTGGGCGAGTGGGTGGGCACTGTCTGGCATAGGAAAGAAGTTTGTTAACTTCAGCTTCCAAAGTATTAGACCCTGGGCACATGTGGCCGCCAAGGGCAGTAATGTGACCCGTGAGGCTGAGGTCCGTAGTTCCAGTTGCATGTATATAAAATGGTTTAGGCTCAAATGGCCAATCTGTGGTTGGTGGCATTTACAGCAATCTAAGATATTAAAGCGTTTTATCTCTTTAGTGCTGGAGAGGGAATGCAGGGCCTTGCACGTGCTAGGTGAGCACTCTGCCACTGAGCTACACTCCAGCTGGGCTTGCTTATTTATTCATTTATTTCTGGATTTATTATTTATTTATTGTGTGCGTGTGGTTCTGCACACAGAGCCTCTGTACTGAGCTACATCTTGCCCTTTACACTGTTTTAAATTGTGAGATGGAATGTCAATTAACGAGCTGGAAATCAGTTAACAAGCCTTTTCCCCATCCTTTACCCAGTCTATCAAAAATGCAGGGGACAGTGTCTCTTTGCTGTTTTCTTCAAGAATAAGCATCACACTTACCAGCCTTTCTTTCCAAACAGGCCCCGGAGATTCGGTAGCTCACTAGGCAAATGCTCTACCCAAACCCAGATGTGAAAGACCCCATCGTGTGTGTGTGCATATGCATCTTGCAGGTTTTAACACATCATAAGAATGGCTGTGTAGGACGTGCTCTTTTAGCCACTTGTCCTTCCACTGGATGACACACTCTGCTCTGGCGGCGACACCTTACTGCCTGCCAAAACAATGTGAGGGGACCGCAGACCCAGCTTCCTGTGTCCAGGTGGGGGCAGAGACTGAACCTGGATGGTGACTTTGGGTCAGAATGAGACACGATGTCCAGGTGATTGTGAAAGTCACTCACGTGGTCTGCTCTCTCCTCTGTCTGGTCTGCTGCTTGCAAGGGGGATATCGACGCCTCGGACACCCCTGGAAGCCTGACGGGGAGGTCCAGGAGCCTATGGGAAAGGAGGCCCTCTTGCTTCCCCAAATTACCAGAGTGTATACAGGAACATACCAGAGCTACGTCAGCCCAAGTGCTTCCAGATACTTTTTTTTTTTTTTTCTTTGAGACAGGGTCTCGCTTTGTAGTTCAGGCTGGCCCTGAGCTCACTATGTAGCTCAGGCAAGCCTGGAACTCAGCAATCCTCCTGTCTTTGCCTCCCGAGTGCTGGGATGACAGGCGTGAGCCACCACGCCCGGCACTGTGGTCTGTGGTACTGATTGCTGGTGGGTGTGTCTCCACGCCCAGCATTGTATTTGGTTTCCAGGGATCGAACTCAGGACCTTGCGCTTGCGAGGCAGGCGCCGGAACCACTGAGTTAACCCACCGGCCCCCAGATACTTTTTACTAATGTCTTCAACTTCTCTTATTCTCTCCTGCTGTGAGCGCACTGCAGGAATATACTTAACTATCAATACTTGAAACACAGCGAGTTATCTTTTCAGGATAAGTGCAAACAATGAAATTGTTGGGTCATGTGATACACACATTTAAAATTCTTATACAATATTACCAAACAGATCCCCAGGTTTCCAGAAACCATTTGTAAGTGAATTAGTGTTTTGGATCCTTTTGACAACATTGTTAATACTCCGTCTGATTGAAACATATTATTTCAGTTGTAATTCTTTAATTGAAAAAGAGCTGAAGAGCTTTTTATATATTTATTGTCTAATTTTTCATGAATTCCCTATGGTTTAGAAATATTCATCTTACTGTTTTTAAAACACTCGTGTATATTAGGACTATCATCTTTTTGTTATAAATAATTTTTCCTAACCATCCATTTTCTTTATGGGTTGTTTGCTATGTTTTGGAAAAATAGATTTTAGATACAGATGTTTCAACTTAAATAGTTCTTTAAATATTTTCCTAGCTAGGATGACACAGTTTAGATGGCTTTTCCTACTTTAAGATCTGGATCATACGCATCCGGACTCTGCAGAAATTTCAACGTAATTTTTTCACAGTATTGTTAGGTTGGTTTGGAATAATTCTGATGTGAAGAATGAGGAAAAGCTACAGTATTTATTATCTTCTTTCCACATTATTGCTTAATAATGGTTTCTTAAAGGCAAAAAGCAATTGGATGAAACATGAGTTTCTCTTCAGTTTCCTCATGTGAAGTTCTGGCGGAGCCATTTATAACAAGTGGAGTATAACTCTGCCCTGAAGAAGGTTGGGCTGGAGGAAAATGGATGCACCTTGAGAGCATAATGTTAACTCCAGGAAATCAGACACACAGATTTAAAGATAACACGGTTTTCCTCTATGAGAAACCCAAAGTATAAACCTGTTAAGAACAAAGCAAAAGATGAATCGTGGAAATCAAGGAGATAGATGTTTTGCAAATGGGAAGCAGTCCAGGGGTGGAGGAGGGGAGAGCTCCATTCTCGCAGGGAAGATGTCTTGCGATGAGGCGATGGGAGCAGCAGAGCCCAGGGGATGCTGTCCTAAGCCCAGGGAGGCCTGGACCCCAGGGACTGCAGGGTGCAGAGGGGGGAGATCCCCCCTGCAGAGGCCCCCGACTGCCCACAACCCCAGCACCTCACTTGGACGTCTGACCTCAGAAGTGTGAGTCTGGATTTCTATGGTTTGTGATGCTTTCTCTGAGAGCCTCAGGGAGCCACACAGTGCCCTTCTGTCTTCCAGGTGCTGCCCAGGGCCCTTCGCGCCTATGTCCCTCTCTGGTCTGGGTCTGTTTTCTGGGAACCAGAGCTAACATGTGGTCAGCCACAGGGTGCCCGAACATTTCTGTTACATTTCTTGCTGTCTGCATCGTTGGTGAGATCTAGTTACCAACCCGCACATCTTTGCAGCAAATGGTACTCGGCTCTGTGGGACCTGCCATTCCAGAGCATCCTTGGGAGGCTGACAGCTTGCGGTTAGGGGTAGAGTGCCACTCGCAGCTCGGGGTGTCTGCTCCAGGCTCTTGAGCTGTGCCACACGTGCCTGGTCCGGTGGTGCCCGCTTAGGGAGCTGCATCCTTCTGCGACAGGGATTAGCAAGCTGGGCAGGTGCTGCCTTCCTGGGACCTGTGAGTCCCTGCGGCATCAGAGGAGATTTAAATAATTGCAGCAGTTGCAGTTAGGAAGCCAGAGGGAGCCTTCAGATGGGGTCGCTGCCATGGAGGAGAGAGCACCCTGGTGAGGGCTTCACTGCCTTCCTGTCACAGGCTTTAAGTGGCTGTTCATCTTCCTGGGAAGTGGCCATGATCTCACCCACCAACTGCTCGTCCTGAGGGCAAAACCTGCCCATGGCCTTGACTGTGAGCAGGACACACTGCTGGACTCAGGAGATGCTGCAGAGCCCTGCAGACAGTGGCGAGATGTAGGTGCTTCCTCCCTGTGGACAGAGCCCTGCAGCTCCAGTGCGGCTCTCACCTCTGCGACACCCAGGGACACAGACCTGCAGCAGAGTCTCGGGGCGGAGGATCATTTCTTCTGATTTGTACAAGGACATGACTATACCATGTTCTAAATCTGGGTCTCTGCGATAGCCCTGGAGAGGGGATGTGGGCTTGCACAGATGCCAGTCTGACTGCGTAGGGGTTGTCCCCATAAAACACTTCCAACAAATCACTTTCATAGTTTTCACAGAGAAGACAACAAGCAGTTCCCACCAAAGAGTTGGAGGTGCAAAGTCAGTCTGGGACGATGATGGCCACGTAGCAACCAGCACATCTTTACCTTTCAGCAGAGCCTGGCCAGGGCCTGGAGCCCGCCTGCAGCCCAGAGCCTTGCCAGAGCCTGGAGCTGTGTGAGCACGCCCCAGCTGACTGCAGACAGCCTGTGCAGTGGGTACCTTTCTTCCCCGTGTGAGGGATGGAGCCCAGGCCTGTGCACTGACCTTCATCCTCAGCCCATTTTATTTCCATGCTGAGACAGTTTTCCTGGTAGGACTGGAACTTGTGACCTGGCCTCTGCCTCCCTGGTGCTGGGACTGCTGGTCTGCATGGCGGTGCAGGGCTTCAGTGATGTCACCTTCCTTATTCCCAGAAGACAGGACCTGGGCTCAGACAGCATTTCAGTTCTGCTCTCTGCACGAGGAGCCCTGGGTGTAGAATGGGCCTTCAGTTCTCTCTCAGCTGCAGTCCCAGGAGCCCGGCTGTGTGACTGCTCATTCGGCAGCAGAACCCAGTGAGAGAGAATAAACAGACGTCTCCCCACGGTTCCTAAGCGCTGTGTTTTTAATTAGCTCTAGCCATGACTTCTTGCGAGCACGTTCTGTCCTGGTGTTTCTCTCCACCGTCACAAAACACAACTTCCATGGAATCTGAAGCTCTGGTTGGAGTTCACTGAGGAGAATCCCGCTTGTTTACAGAGGGCTGAAAGACAGCAGTGTTGGGGGTTCTCTGAGTCGACTTGAATATAGAGGCTCAGAGTTTTCCTGTTGGCTGCCCAGCTCTGGCCCTTGCCCTCAGTGTCGTACACGATACCCCACACCCATGTCCCAAGGGGGGAGGTGCATTTGGGCTCAGGGTTTCAATCCAAGCGTGGTGGAGGGGCTGGCGTAGGACAGCTGCTCTCAGCATGGTGCACAGGAAGCAGAGAGAGAGGGAGGAGCCAGGAGGGAGCCAGGCCATGCACCAGACCACCCCGGTCAGGTCCCGCCCCTCGGCCAGGCCCCGCCCCCTAACAGCAGCCAGTCCTGTCTGCCCTGCAGTGCCCAGCCTGCCTGGCCTCTCTCTCTGGGCTCTGGTCCTCTCCCAGGGCCTGTCTGTGGCCCATGTCCCGTTAATTCCCCAGAAGCTGAGCCACAGCCTAGCCGCAGCTTTTGGGCTCCAGGTCTGCTGTCTTTTCCTGGCTCAGGCCCATCCTGGTCCGCACTCCAGTGCTCTCTGCTGGGGCCCTGTGAGGCTGACCACACTTCATTCCCCAGAGGCTCTGTCAGCACCAGAAGTTACACATTTTGATTTAGAAAAGTTCTTAACAGGGTGGGGACATCCTGTACCTTCAACAATAGGGTAACTTTTGTGTTTTATACTGGGTAATATGTGAAAATAAGAACACGTTTTTGTAGATGTGTGTGTGTGTTTTGGTTTAATGTAGGTCAAATGCTTTAAAAATCCAGGGTTAATATGTGTGTCTACTTTTATCAAACTGTATTGAACCCAGAACCTTTGCACGAAGCCACATCCCCAGACCTTTCTGATTTTTATATTTTATTTTGAGACGGAGTCTATGTTGTTAAGTTGCCCAGGCAGGGCTTGATCTCATGATTCCCCTGCCTCAGCCTCTGGGGTGCTGGGGTTGCAGGTGGGCACCAGCATGCTCTGTGGATCGGGGGGATGGTGAATATGCCATGGTGCCATGGCTGATGTGTGCACAGCCCATGTTTGTGGCCCCTGTGGGGCAGAACTGCACAGTTGTTAGTGGCCACCCTGGCTCTGGGGGTCCTGGGGCTGTGGTCACCCTGCAGCTCTCAGGATGTGTGTCACAGCGCTCCTCTGAGGTGCCCTCTGTGGTGCCGCAGGCAACAGTTCTTGCCTGGCCTCCTCTGCCAGCCCTGCACCAGCGTGCCGCTGCCTGTCCCCGCCTGAGCAAACCCCTCTTCCTCCCCTGCAGATCTTTTGAGTCCAATAAGGCGGAAATCTCATCCTTCCTCCCCAGGGTCAGATAGCTGTCTCCCAAGCCAAGCCTTACTTCACTCTGGGCACTGTGCCTGGCACTTACTCTCAGTAGGGCGGCTCCATTGAAGGGGTGCTGGACTCCTGGGCCCGCTCCAGGCCTCTGGGCACACAGGCTGCCCGGCTTCACATCACAGAGGCTGAGGTTTGGTGGGAGCTATGCCATGGAGGAAATACGCTTCCATTTTTACACTTGGAGGTGCAGGAGGTGGGGTGATGCCAGGGCGTGGACACCTGTCGCCCAGCGGGACAGGCAGAGGTGCAAAGTGCCCTGTGCTTGCCCCCAGGCCACTTTGGGGTTTTCTGTCATTTCCTTCCCTTCTTTCCCTTCGCTCTCTGTGCATAGCTACCTTCCTGCCTTTTGGAAGAATTGTTGAGGTAAGGTTTTGCTAAGGTACCTAGGTTGGCTTCAGACCTATGACCCCCTGGTTCACTTCCACGCTTAGGCCTCTGCTCACGCAGTTGTGCCAGCTCCCCACAGGTCACGGGCATCTCCCTCCTGGACCAGCTGCAATGTCCTTTCCACACAGACACCCACCCACCGATGAGCCACTTTCGCTGGGTCCCCCGGGCCCAGGATTTCTGGGCCGCACTGACTCCTGCGGCTGGATTAAGGAAGTGCCTTCAAATGCTCCTTTGTTTCCAGGGGCTTTTCACTGCTGAACTTCATCACGGTGTTCTTTCTGTTTACTGAGATCACAGGAGTTTGCTCATGACTCTATTCCAGGGTGGGTTACACTGACCGAACTCCTAATGTCAGAACAGTTTTGGGTCCAGACACTGTCCCTTTCTAGTCAAAGCTGTGTTGTGTATACACACAGTCTGTGTCTGCCCAAAGTAGGGCCTAACCAGGAAATAACCAGCCCTGAAAACTAGGAGCAGAAACGCAGCCTCCCCTCCAACTCGCAGAGTAGCACCTTGCCCGGGAAGAGTCTGGTGTGACTGTGTGCACGATGCTGGCTGTTACCCTGGAGATGACTGGCCAGGTCTTATGTCCAGTGAAATGCAACATATTCTGTCACAGCATTTGGAATATTATACTTTTAGAATGGTGTCATTTATGTGCAAACTTCACCTGGATTTGTAATTTTTTATTGTTTTACCAACTCAGTCAAGTTTTGCTGTCCAGGCTGTGCTCATAGTTGTAGTTGGTGTCCTTTTCTTCTTTTCTGGGGAATATTTTTGAAAAATATTGGCTGAATTTCCTGTTGAAGCTCTCTAAGATTGGAACACTGTTCATGAGAAAACAACTTTTGTTATTGATTCATTAGCATCACTGGTGTCAGGTTTGGCGGTGATTTTGCTTTTGAGGGTTTTTTTTTCCTATTTTTTTCCATTTAAAAAATTATTCGCCAACCTATGTTTGGAGACATGGCGATCACCTCCTTTGTGAGAGCTGGTGCACATCACACCTCGCGCTGCCTTCCTCTCCCTCCTTCCCTCCCTCCTCCTCTCCCTCCTCCTCATCCTCTTCTCTCCCTCCTCCTTGTCTTCTCTGCCTCCACCTCTCTCTCCTCTGTCTATTGGTCTCTCTCTCTCTTTTTTTTTTTTGCGGTACTGGGACCCTTGTGCACCCAAGGTCAGTGCGGTACCACTTGAGCTAAATCCCCAGCCCCTCTTGGGTTTTTTACTTAGCTGTTTTTGGAAAGAGTTTGTTCACGTCATTTATATTCTGATAATGGCAAAAGTGATAAATTCTCTACTTTCTCAGCTTGGGCTGTTCTCTGTCCTTCTCCTTCTTGCCCTGAGAATGTTATCTAAGTTTGTCCCTCTTTTCAGCTTTTCCCAACAGTCAACGTTTGGCTTTTGAATATCTGCGTTGTGTGTTAAGATAGACTTTTCATTGACAGAGAGCTTCTCATGCCAAGTTATCTCCTCAGCTTTGCTCAAGGAGTGGATATGTAGTTTATCAATGTTCTGGGCTTTTCTTCTTTTTTAATATATGTATTTATAAAGATATTCCAAGTGTTGATATAAACATTTATATGTTCATTTAAAAAATTTCTTATTTCTGTAATGAGTTAGGGTTTCCTCTTTGACCCATGGATTATTTAGAAATGCAATTTTAAACTTCTAATCATATATGTATTTTCCAATTATACTGTCTTTATTTTTGACTTCTAATTTCTTTGCCTTCAGGCAACACTGTAGGAGCTAATTCTTTTTAAAATGGGCCACTGTGTGTTACATGATCCAGTATGTTTAACTTTACAGCTGTCTCTGGCACGTTTAAAACTCTGTATCCCACAGTTTGGGGGATTTGATTCTATTTATAAGTCAAGTTTCTTCATTAAGTTACTTAGACCTCTCTCTAATCTAGTGTTGAATTTGGTTGGCTTTGGTCTAAAACTGCTCACAAAATATCATGAGTTTTCTACTTCTCCTTGTAATGCAGTGATGTTTGATTTCATTTTGAGACTGCTATCAGCTGCACACAAATTTAGAATCTATTTCATCTTCTGATTGGTTTGGATGTCCTGTTATCATGCATGAACCCTCTGGATCAATGAGTTTTGCCCCTAAATGTATTGCACTTGGTCTGATGATAGTCAGCTTTTTTCAGCCAGTGCTTCGTCATTTCTGTTCTGCAGTCATTTTCTATTTGACAGTTCTGTACATTTTGTTTTTAATGTGTGTTGTATGGAAATATTTGGATCAGATGGTTACATTTTTTGCCCTTTAGTGGGCCCCTTAGAAGAAATCACAAACATATTTGGTTTCATGCATTTGTGTTGTTTTATACTTTAGATTTATCCAGGTTTCTTTCTCTAGCTTGCCTGACTACCCCACAGGAATATGCAGCCCTTTGGTGCTGCCTAGGGCCTCTGTCCTCCTCTTGGCCCAGGCAGGGGCATTCCCGCTTCGCCCTCACCCTGCCCTGGCCCTATGGCTGCCTGTCTTTCCTGCTTGTCACATCCTCATAGCCCTGTGGTCACTGTGACAGTGCCATCTGTTAGGATAGCCATGATGTAGATAAACCACCTAGACCTGTATTGCATTACAGCTGTCCCATGGGCTAGGACACTACTTATACCTGATGTTTGTTGATTGCTTCACAATCACTAAAGTACTCCCAAAGGCTTTAGATAACTCTCTATACTGTTGTTAGAGGAAGACTGTTTTATATATCAAAACACTAGAACTTCATGAGGCAGGGTGGGTTGATTGCACTTTTGCAGCCCTGGGAGGAGCCTCCTGGGGACCGTGGCTTATCACTCTACATGACTCGTAGCGGAAGAGTTCAGGGAAGAGGGTGCACACCAGAGGTAGGCTGGGCAGTGTAGATGGGATGCCTCCTTATGAAGTGTGAAATCGGATAGCCAGTGGGAGCTGCCCTGTTGTGGGGCGGAGGTGTGCAGGGTGCTGGAGCCAGAGGAAAGGAGAGGCTGGCTCTTGTGGAAGTCCCGGAACTGGCATGGTGTGGTCTGAATCCCCATTTCCTGCACTGGAATCTTATAAAAATTTTATTGGTACCTCTTAGATACACACGGTGATCGCATTACCATAGGGAACTTGCATCTGCACACGACGCATCTTGCTTCTTTCCCCTCCCCTCCCCTCCCCTCCCACAGCTGCTCTCCCTTCTTATTTACAAAAGCTTTGTTTCCATTTTTCCCTCTTTTCGCTTGTCCTTTCCACCCTTTTCCTCCCCCTCCTTCAATCCTCTTCCCATTAGGACACTTTCTACCCACTCCCAATGCCCGTTACATTTTGCCTGCATTCAGACACAGCTCCGGAAGTCTCCTGCTTAGGTAGGACTGGGCTGTGGTGGTCACAGGCAGAGCCGCAGCAGAGGTGTCGTCGACTGTGGGACATTCCCAGAGGTCTGGGAAGGTTTTGGGGCAAGGCAAGTCCTCACGAGTAAGAAGGAAAGTCTGAGCACTGGATGTGATGTGGCAGGATGTGGGGTATTTTAAGCAGGAAGTCACTGCCTTTGATAGGAGGATCCCCTGGTTTAAAGTAGCATAGAACTAGCCCAAGCTCATCAAAGTCATTCTACATCATTGCTCTTGCTCTGTGTGTTACTTGGAACTTATAAATTGATGGAATTCACTCTGAAATAGGTTTTGAAAACTTTCAACAATACTGGGGATTGAACCCAGGACCTTCACATTGAGCCCCACCCCCAGCCTTTTAAAATTTTATTTTTTATTTTGAGACAGGGATTTTCTAATCTCCTAAGTTGCCCATGCTAGGCTTGAACTTGTGACTCTCCTGCTGCAGCAGCTGAGACTGCCGGGGCTACAGGTGTAGACACCACACCAGCTTGAACACTCAACTCTAAGGGAAGTTTTGCATTTATCAGACTAGCAGAGCCATATCTGATTTGTATGTTTAAAAAGTCCTTCCTTCAGCTCTCTGTTTCCAAGGGATTTTTCCCCCAGAAATACAGTGCACATCGGCTGTTCCATCTCTAATTTTAGAGGCCATATGTCCTAGGTATTCTGAGGGAGATCTAGGTTTCAGAGGCTGTGGGCATTGTCCCCAGCACAGGAAGAAGTAGTAATGACTGTCTTGGTGAACGTGTCCTCTGTCCTAGGGTACCACACAGAGCATCAGTGCACAAAGTCACTTCGTTCTTCAGGGACGCTCGACTGGATATGATCATCAGTATAGTTTTATATATTTGGAAACTGACACTTAGGTACATTAAGGACTTTCCTGTCACTGAGATGAAATATCAGACACTCAGACCCTAAAGGAGGTGAGGTTTATTTTGGTTCATGATTCAGTCCATGGTCGGCTGCTCCCAGGCAGGAGCATCATGGCAGAAGGGTCTGGCAGAGGAGAGTGGCTCACCCCATGGTGGGCAGAAAGCAGAGAGGAGGAGGAGCTGGGACAGGAACGAGCCCTTCCTGTCTCATCCAGTGAGTCCTCCAGACCCTGCCTCCTGTAGCACAGTTAGCCAGGAACTCATTACTGATGGACGTGCTATGAGCACAGTCCCAGGACCCTTTGCCTTTCACACAAGGCTTTTGGTGGGTGTTTTTGATATACATCATAACAAAAGGTGATTTACTCAACATCTCCAAACAACAGCCGGCTGAGTTGGGGCTGAGGTCTAGCCTCACCACCACCCTGCTGGGGGTGGTTGCATTCATCTGTCTGGTGGCCAAACTGTTGTGTCCTGTTATTGGCAGAGTGCCAAGATGCTGCCCACGTCCCCTTCTAGGTACCCCCTGCCACCTCTCCTCTGTACTTCTGGCATAGCTATGACCTGGTAACCTAGCACCCAGTAGGTTAGCCTGTTCTTGCCAGTCAGAACTCCACATTAGCTGACCTTGCATTCACCAGAGTGGGTAACCTGCTGTGTGGGACTCGGTCAGGCGGCCCTGTCTTTCAAGGGCCTTGAAACAGCCTTTGTTATCAAGTCAGAAGGGCTGGATGAGAACAAGGACCTGGAGGTTGCATCACTTGGCAAAGCCCTGGGTTGAGTCCCTAGAACTTGGGTTCCCAGCTATCTTCCCTCCTCACTCTCTAGTGGGCACAGCTGGCAGTTGGGACTGAGCCCGGTGAGGCCCTGAGAGAGAATGCAGCTCAGAGGTGCTGGCTTGGAGCTGGAGCTGCCAAGCCTATGTGGTGCTAACCAAGAGGGACTCTGTCCTGTAGCATCAGGAAATCCCTAGATCTCCCTCCTCCTCCATCGTCTTCCTCTGTTCCTTCATCAGATTTCCAGGGTACAATCATCAATGGGTTGGGGTTGTGCTCCAAACTGGGGCTCTGGTGGGGGTTAGTCAGGTCAGACCATACGCTGTGCAGCTCACAGACCATGAGGGACCAAGCAGCATCTTCCAGCCAGGACTTGTGCAGTGGAGACACCTGGATATCCCCCAAAACCTCAGGCCATTGGAGTTGGGGCTTTTGGATGATGACTGCCTGATGGGGTTTACAGCTGACTGTTGTTAGGAGGCAGGGCCTGGAGGGAAGGGGTGGTCCCAAGGGCATGGCTTTGGAGGGCTTCTCCCCTTCCTATCTCATCCCTCTCACTCTGCTTCCTGTGCCCCATGCTGTGAGCAGCTCTCCTGTACCAGCCCCTGTGCTCTGCTGTCCTGTTGGAGCAGCTGACCATGGATTAAGCCCTCTACACATTGTGAGCTCAATGAAATTTCATTTTGAGTTGCTGGTGTGATAAGACATCAAATAATGGACATTTGACATAATAATAAATAACATGGATTGCCTTGTAATTTAGAATGTATTTACAGGATATGAGACAAGAAAATATAAATGCTCTACATGATGCTTAGTTAGCCTCTGTTAGCCCCAAGATCCAGTCGATACTCGGTGATATACTAATATAGATTGAAGTTGGTTCCCATCATTAAATTCAGGTCTATGACTCATAGGACTGACGGTCACACCAGATCTACCAGATATTGTTGTTTTGCTTCTTTGTTCTTAGCTGAAATTCTGTGCATGGTGAATTTATTATTCAAACAAACCTGGGTGGCACATTTTAATTTTGATTTGAAAATGAATGAAGGAAAAGTCTTCACACTCCGTTATGGGCTCTTCCAACGTACATGACATAGTTTAAGTTGTAATAGTAAAACAGAAATCGATTTTCAGCCAGGAGATGGCAGGAGCTGGGAAAGCAGAATAGCAGGACCCTTTAGCTCAGCCCAGGATTTTTCCCCAGGATTTTAGGCGGAATCACCTGGGTTCAGTCCTGACTCTGTCACAGACCATCTCTGGGCTGCTGTGCACCTATCTTTCTCTACCACACTTCACCCTAGGGTGGCAGAGAGCACCGTGTGCCACACACTAGGTGAATCCTGGTGAATCGGAGGAGGGGGTTGCTGTTTTTGATTCTCCTTCTTCGTTGAAAGGTGCTGAGTCAGACTCCAGCTCAGGGCCTCAAGCCGCCTTGCCCTAAGATAAGTCTTGTCCCCAGGGTATAAAGTAAGAAAGCAGTGTCAGTGACTATAACATTTCCCAGCACCTCCCAGACTCTGGATTAGGTGAGGGAGTTCAGAGAAAGCCCTTGCGTTCCTTCATCTTCAGCTGTTGTCTCTGACATATGGAAGGCTGCAGTTTTTCAGAGAAGTGAAACCTTACCTCCTACCAGGTGTCAATATATTTTAAGCAAAGAAATATTACAATCTGAAGTTATGGAAACCCTATGTTCTTTTTTCCCAAACGGCTAGGGCAAGTGTAAGACTCGTATTTTTGAAGTCAGCCTATTATGTCATTGTGACAGCTGTGATGGAGTCAGCTTCGATGACTCTGAGAGGCCTGGCATGGGGCACAGCAAGAAATATTTGAGGAATATTGGAGGAGATCCATCTCAGGGTGGGGAGCACTGGTGACTGAACCTGGGGCTTCACACTGGGCCACACCCACAGCCCTTTTTAGTCTCTTAGACAGCATCTCACGGTCACTAAGTGGCCGAGGCTGTGCTCAAACTTGCCATCTTCCTGCCTCAGCCTCCCAGAGTGCTGGGATGACAAACTTGTGCCACCAGGCCTGTCTTTCTTTTCAGTTTTGTTACATGGGTCTATCCTCACTCTCTAACAGTTGGAAGCTCTCAGCTCTGAAAACAGACTGACATTTCACAGTCTGGCATGCACAGAACTTTAAAAATTTGCTTTCTGTCTTTCTCTCAGGGCTCAGCCTACCCTGAGGGTTAAAAGTGAGAAGGTACATGCTTATGGCCTTACTGTGTACTTGATTTCAGTGGCTTTTCCACAGCTGATGTAGCTGTCATTGCTCTGTTTCAACCTAGCGGAAAGTGTGAGGCTGCTTCTGTGCTACTGGGGTGAGAACACCCAGCAGAAGTGCACTGTGAGGGCACTGTGTGTGTGCACATGTACACAAGAGCTGTTCTGCCTGCCTTGTGTCACTCTGTCCCTGTCTTCATCTTTGTCTTCTGTCATCTGGTAGGAATATTCTCGCTCTGGAATGGCTTGGCTGGCAGTGGGCACAGACATGTGCAGTTCAGACTTGGTGGCTCTGGGGGTGGCGTGTCCAGGCCCCATAGGCTCTGCAGGCTGCTTTGACCTGGAAAGAAGTGATTTGATAAGAGCACTGAACACAAGAAAAAGCACACGCCGTGAGCAGCACAGACCTTGCGACGTAGGGTTTGGGTTCAGATCTTGTCCTGGCTGGCTCACCCGATGTCTGGCTGTGTGGCTGCCGAGGCTCAGGCCGTTGTGTGTCAGCTGGTGGGAGGGAGACACCTCCCAGAGCTGTTTCAGGAAGACACTTGTTCAAGTCATTGCGAAAGACCTAGTTCAATGTTGTATGAAGCAGGAGAGAAAAGCTGGTCGTTCTTTTTAACACCCGCGCCGTGTGAAGAGCAGGACAGAGCCACGATGCTTGCTGTGGCACGGGGCGGGTGGGGCCCTCTGGGGGGCAGAGTTTGTGAGTGTCCCATAGCGGAGCCTCTGTTCACATGCAGGGTCACAGCAGGATGAGCGAAAGGAGCGGCCGCCATCTTGAGGCTGCAACACTGCTCGGCTGTGACTTTTCCTCTGGGTCTATTTGCAGAGCAGAACCACTGAGCCATTCTGATGAGGGAGGGGGGATTCTGTAGAATTCTTTAAAACCGGGTGGGAGCTTCAGCCCCTAAAACGTGGTTTGGCTTCAGAAAGATACCTACACATGTCCAGATTTTATTTTTTAAAAATGGCAGTGGGTAAGTTTTAAGCATCTTTTCTGAATAAGGCTGTACAATAAACTCTAATAAAGAAACAGTTCACATATGCACCTAATTATATTTGCAGTAAATGACACCTACATAGATTTCCTGTAAAAAATAATTATTTAGATTTCTGCCCAGCAAACAAAAGCAAGTCTCTGAGAAATCACAGGTTTCTCTTGGAAACTCTGCTCTGTTATATCAAGGTCTATGAGCCGTGGCCCATAGCCCACAAGACAGAAACTGTGTATCTCACCAAGCCTAAAACATTTACTCTCCGGTGCTTTGTAGAAAACATTTGTTGATGCTTGGAGTTACATAAATAAATGGATTTTGAAAAGTGTGGCTGGCTTTTAAAAATTAGAAATATGTGTTTGTCAGAAAAGTCTGATTTTACTCCCTGTCTGAAAATCCATCTCTTACGGACGCAGCCTGGGGAACCCGAGCAGGAGATGCACTCTGTGGAAGCTGGCTGGGGCTAGGTGTGGGGAGTCCCGTGCTTTGGACATTTTGGTTAGACTGCTGTACAGGACAGTTTCTCTTAGGTAATTTTCTGATCTGAAGGACCCCAAACTCAAGTTATTATCTGTCACTTCCAAACAACCATACACGTGTTTCCACAAGCACATCTTTCCACAGGGGCTGCCGCATTTTCTGTTTGCCTCCAGTTTGTTCTAACCAATTGTCAGATTCCAGGCTGCTGACTAGTAGCAGGAATCTAGCAGTGACCACCGAGCATGTTAGCTTCAGCACTGCGGAGGTGTAACCAGTGCGAGGGAGAAGTGGCCGCATGGCGCGTCCCCTCGCTGGCTGCCACGGTCAGGGGTGTAAACCGGTTTTCAGCTCAGCACTTGCAGCAGTGCTCCGCTGATGTTCGAGAGTCTGGGCCAGGTTGGTTGATGAGGCATACTGAACTCTGGGGACCAAAGTATTTTTAACATGCTTCACACTTTTTGCACTTTCTTAAAACACTTTTTCTTGTTAGTGAAAATCTCTAGTGCTCAAGCTAATTCTCGGTTTTTTCTTCTGCTTCCCGTGAGTAGCAGTTGAGCCCGTGCGCAGAGCAGGACAGCGCTGAGCTGCCTCTGTGGTCACTGAGGCTGCCAGTGCGCAGGCTGGAGTCTGCCCGCATTGCCAGCCTGGGCAGCCGCCCCCGTGGACAATGTTTGTTCCTCAGTGTGTGCACATACCTGCGTATGTATGTGCGTGTGAGGGTGAGTGTGCACATGTGGTGGACACCTGCGCCATCACACATGTAAGCTGGTGAGTGTAGGTGCAAGAGTACTTGTGGCTCAAAGAATGGTGTGGTTCTGGGCTGGCACAGTGTGGCCATCCTGTCCCCACGGTGATGACATGGCACAGGACACCCTGGCCTGCGGTTGTAGGTCTGGCCACGTCAGCAGAGGCCCTGGTCCGAGCCAGTAGTGGCTCTCCCAGGGGCTTGATGGGCAGAGCCAGGAGCCTGTGGCAAGGCTCTCCTTCCTTCCTGTGCAGGCCTGACCCTTGTGGAGCCCAATATCCAACCTGTCTTCAGAGGTCAGAGCTGGGGCCCCTGGGGAAGAGCTTGTCCAGTGCTTTCATTATAGCCCAGGGATCCGAGGCATCTCCGGACAGTCATCTCAGGATCTTCCCAGTGTCACACGCACCCTGGTCTTCTAGAATGTGTTGAGAGCCATTCAGCTACTGAGTGTGCTCTGGAGACCTTCTCATGGTGGTCTGGGGTACAATGTATGATCAGAAGTAATGGTATGAAGTTGGGCTGGGTGAGGCATGCCTTGGTCCAGCACTCTGGAGGCTGAGGCAGGAGGATTGAAAATCTAAGTTCAGCTTAGGGGATTTAGCAAGATCCAATGCTCCATGGTGAATATAACCATTATGTACTGCAAACACATACTAATAAAAATAAAAGATAAATTAATAAGAAATAAGCCCATATAAAACAGTTCACTGTGAGAGTCCTGGGTTCAGTCTCCAGTACCACAGAAGTTGCTTGAATGAACTAATGAAAAAGAGCATTGAGTTAAATTCTGGCTGTCCAGAGAGAGGCTTAAGAGGCAAGGAGCTGTCTCCATCTTCCCCTCTAAGAAGGGAAGGTGGAGATGCCACACCTGGCAGGGGCCAGGCACGTGGTGCCCAGCGAATCTGGCTAAAATTATCGCGACTGTGGAGACTGACCACGTGCTGCTCCTTCTGTGCAGTTCTGTCCAGCACACATCTCGCTTTGCTGGTGGCTTTAGGAAAAACGATTCTGGTAAAACCACATAGCTAAGACCAGGCAGTGAGCTTCCTTCTGGAGATCGCTGAACTCAGGGATGCCAGGTGCAAGGAGCGGCATCCTCCGCCCTGCCATAGCGCCACTCTGGGCGATGGGGCCTCTGCTGGGGCTCATTTCTCTCACAACGTTCATGGCACCTGGCGAGACCTGCTACCTGGGAGCTGGGTGGCCCCTGATGACCTCGTGCTCTAGGGCACTCATTGGAAGGTTAGGAGCCTGGCTTCTATGGCTGCAGTTGCCGTGGTAACCTGCCTCCCGTCTGGAGCACTTGGCCGAGCGTAACTGAGTACAATCCAAAAATCCATAGGCTGACTTGGAATATACTTAATGTTTCAAAGCCCATAAAGGTGCCAATAAACACAAGTTATAACAAAAAGAATTTTTGGTGCTTTGTGGTTGAGAATTTCAAACATTTTCACACAAATTGTCTCATTTATCCTTTAAATTAAGGGGACTTTGGGGTTAGAGGGTCAGTCCAGCAGGTCTCTCTGCAGCCAGGAGGACTGTTAAAGGTTTGGTGGGGGCCGGAGGGTTAGCTCAGTGGTTCCGGTGCCTGCCTCGCAAGCGCAAGGTCCTGAGTTCGATCCCCGGTAACCACATACAATGCTGGGTGTGGAGACATACCCACCAGCAATCAACACCGCATACCACAATGCCGGACATGGTGGCTCATGCCTGTAATCCCAGCACTTGGGAGGCAGAGACAGGAGGCTTGCTGAGTTCGCAGCGGCTTGCCTGGGCACCATAGTGAGCTCAGGGCCAGCCTGAACTACAAAGAGAGACCCTGTCTCAAAAAGCAAAAAAAAAAAAAAAAAAAAGGTTTGGTGGGGTTGGATGGGAAGCAAGGTCCTCTGGATTTGCGTGGGGACATCTGTCAGGAGCCGCATGCAAGAGCCCGAGAGGTGGGGTTTGCAGGGCATGGAGCAGACAGACAGCCAGTCTCATGTGTTAAAATATGCATCAGCCAGAAGGACTGTGAGGTCTGTGGAAAGTGGGGTGGGGAGACCACACCCAGGTGTCTTGGGAGCGGCTTCAGGTGAGCCCAAGAGGGACAAGCATCCAGCCCATATCCCACCAAACCGTGCTGGTCCCAACAAGGCCAGCAGCCTGCTGCAGCACGGCCAGCACAGGGACCCATTCCTGTGTCTCCAGCAAGGAGCATCTCAAGTTTCAAGAGGAAGCAGGAAGGACAAACTCCAGGAGAGTGTCCAGAGGTGATCTTTGGCAGGTTTCACTGGGAAGGGTCCAGCGGGACTTCAGCAGGGGGCGGGTTCAGCAGGACTATGGGAGTGCCCTCACCTGTGAATGTTTGGTGGCTGAGGCTCTGTCAGCTGTGTGGCATGGGCCTGGTTCCTTCCCTCAGCCCCTGTTTTCACCTCTGAGCTCTGGACAATGGAGCCACACAGCCTAGCCCTTAGGAGAGTCGGCAATAGTGGATACACAGAGGACCAGGAGCTGCTGCGGAAGGTAGCAGAATGAGGGCGTGTGAGGAAGGGAGAAGGAGGGCTGGAGGGCTTTCCTGCTATGGGTGTTTTTAAAGTTTGAGCACTCCTGGCTTTTTGGTCACCTGGCACCAGGACTGGGGCCACCCAGTCCTGTGATCACATGGTGTTTGTGCGCTTCTGACTTGTGAGGGGAGGTGAGGGCTGGGCCGGCGACAGGCTCTCCAGGCAGCGTCTGGCCCGGCTCCAGGCCCCTCCCCACGTCTCCACATGGCTCACGGCCTAGTGGGGACCACAGGTGAGGGGCTACGGCATTGGGTACCAAACAGTAAGACTTAGTTTCCTGTCCCTGGCTCTCAGGACAAAGCCTCCAGCACACAGAGCTTGGACATCTGTGGTCAACGGCTGCAGCCATTCTGGAGGGGTGAGGAGTTGAGGCCTGGAACGCAGCTGGCACCAGAAATGCATACTAAAGGTTAGTGGGTAGAGTTCAGATTGTCTGAATTGCACCACTTGGGAGAAGAGGCGCCAGAAGTTGGATTTTGCGTCCGGTGGCTGATGGGACCGGTCTGAAGACACCCAGTGGTGGGATTCTATGTGAGGGCTGAACAGGAAAGAAGAAAATGTCCTTGTCCCTCCCCGAGATTGCGAGCTCAGCACAAGGAATAAGACCAGCCCGCGTGCCATGTGGAGGGTTAGACAGGACCAGGCACTAGCTGAACAGGAAGCAAAAGCACAGTCAGGAGCACAAGTACCTGACAGCCACTTGAGTACCCGGGAGGCAGCGCAGCGGACTACGTGGAGCACCGGTTGCTGCGAGCTAGCGGGAGTCTGGACGGGGGACAAGAGACCCCATCAGACTTGGACAGTGGGTGTGAGAAAAGCTGGGGGGAGAGACAGTTTCCAAATGGGTGACACACCTGAAAGTTGGGGTTTTGACTGACTGCATGAAAGCCAGATTTGTGTGGTGGGGTGAAGAGAGAAGAAACCAAGAGCGGGAGTGAGGATCCCAGGAACTCGTGTGGGACGTTTTCAGGCACAGAAAATTGGGCAGACAGAGAAGTCCATCCTGGCCCAGTGCACCGGTGGGTGCACTGCCTGAGTGGGGAGCTGGGCTTGGGAGTGACGGGTGGAGTCTACTCAGCTGACTGAAGAGCCGAGAGACAGGACCTGAGAGGCAGGCATGGCCCCCTTGCCTGACAATGAAGTGAGTCTTCCCAAGTGACATTGAAAAAGCTGTGCTCTGCTACAAACAGACCTGGGACTTATGGGGCCTGTGTGCTGAGGAGGTGAAGCTGCAGAGGTTGGAGAAGCTCACAAGAAGCGCAGCCTCAGGCAGGAGAAGTGTGGCTGCCACAGAGTCAGTGAGCCGGGCGGAAGTCACCGTTAGATGCTTCACAGCCAAGTCCTGGTCACTGCTGACCCTGAGACCAAGAAAGCTATGGAGATAGCACAGCCTGTGGGCTGTCTTCACCTTCGCAGTTGGTGCAGTTGCATTCTGGGAGCCCATGCCTCAACTGAGCCAGGGGAGTGCTTCTCACTGTGGGCCGGGTCACGCAGGGCGTGGTGCATTACTTTAATTACCAGTATCTGCTCCTAACTAGGAGCACGTTACTGACTGCGTGAAAGCTGTGAGAATGTGAGTTGGCTCGTGTGGTGGTACACGCTTGCTCATGACTCTGAGCACCGCAGGAGGTAGAGACGAGAAGGCAGAAATCTGAGCCCAGGGAGGGCAGTTTAGAGACCTAACAAGATCTTGTCATCAAATAAAAATTTAAAAAGCTAGAGATGGAGCTTAGTGTGAGGCCCTGGGGTTTAACCCCAGTACCACAGAGAGAAGGAAGGAAAGACCCAGCAAGTAAGGGGAGGGGAGACAAGAAGAAAGAAGGAAAGAGAGAGTGAGTTGAATACAAAGATACTTACGGAAATGAAACAGGTCTCCTTGAATTTTCCCACCAGTTATGCAGTTTATGAAAAATTTAATCCCAACAGCCAACAGGAACATGCAAGTTTTCTAATGAAAATTAACGAAAACTTCCCCATTTCCTACACTCAAATGTATTTGTTGAAGTTTTTGCTGTTCAGTTTAAAGCCAGAGGAAACTTCCTGCTATGTGAATATCACCATCAGACTCTGAACATGTGTGACCACAGATTCCAGTTTAGCACTGAAAATGAGCAAAGTTCCAGAGACAAATAGCTTGAGAAAGAGGGAGAGCGGAGAGCTGGGTGTAATTTCTGCCTTTGGGTGAGGAAAACTGTCCTTGGCGGCTAAATGCAAACCACCCTAACTTCAGGTTTTACTGTGGCCCTAGAGGTACAGCCTGTCATTTAAGACCTGGAGATCGCCAGAGGAGGTGTTAGCTCCAGCCGTGACAGGCGCACCTGGTGTTTCTGAGGCAGAAACTGAGGGTCATTAGCTCTTGTGAGTCGCAGTTTGGCCTGGATCTGACAGGTAGGTCCACTAAGTGATCAGAGGGAGTGTGTACATATGAGGGCCCCAGCTGAGCCCCAAGAAGAGCTCTGCAGGGAAATGGAAGGTGGCTGCTGTCCCCAGGCTTCCGTAAGAACAGTGGCCCCACTCTGGGGCAGGAGTGAGAGAGCCAGAAATCACAGCTGAAGCCCTTAGCACCCTCCAGTGACTTTCTTGTCTAGTTGGTGGGAAAACGGGAGACAACTTACTAATAGAAGGAGACTGTATCTCTAAATAAGACCCGAGGAAGTAGTTCGGGGCAAAGGCCCTAGTCCAACATCCAGCTCTGGAAAAAACATAAAGCAACATCACAGTGAAGTGCTGTCCATGGAGGGTGTGAGGCCCTCGCTGCCCTCAGTGCTCAAACTCAGTTCAGAGGCCATGGCTGTGCTGGGGCTGCGCTGAGCAGGCCCCCCAGGCCAGTTCCTGCACAGACTCCGACAGCTGGTGGCCGGGTGACAGTGGGCAGTCTGCCGTGTTGTTCCATGGAAAATAGCCCGGTCACAAGGTGCACATCTGTCGGGGTGCCATTCCCCTACAACACAACCAGCAACCGTCCTGTGCATTGCTTTTGTTTAATCCATTTCATCCTCCTAACAGCTCTGTGCTCCAGTGTGGCCATTTTTGTGACAGCGTAGAGAATGGAGACCTGCAAAGGTCACGTACTCTGCCCAGGACCTGCGGTGGGGAGGTGATGCTGCGTTTCCCATGGTCATGAGCCCCTCAGAGCCAGGACGATGCCGGGGTCTCTTTAGAGCACAGTAACTGGCAACAGCAAATGCTCAGTTTAGTGCGTGGCTTTGGATGAAAGGATTTTAATGAGGGCCAACTCTCTGCGTTGCTCTCTTGCCTCTGACGTTCTGTGTCAGAGGTTACCACCCGTGAGGTGACCACCCTGTCTGCTCATGCATGGAGAGATCGGACAACTTTAGCTCAGTGATTTTCAGAATCCTGTGTCTGAGTATTTTCAGAGCTTCAGGAGGCAGCTGGGAAGGGAAGGAAAGACTCCAGGAAAAATACTCTTTTAGAGTTTTCTGGTTTAAGCAAGTTGGCTCTATGATCAGACTCTAGTGGAGGTGAGGAACGGACAGCGCTCTCTTCCCACTGTCTGCCATCCACCCTGCAGATGCCTTCACAGCCTGCTCATTCCAATGGACAGCAGCTTCTCCAGTGCAGACATGACCTGTGGATCTGCACTTGGCTACAGGTTGCTCGGGGGCTGTGCCTGTGTGTGAGGTTACAGGCTAGTGAGTCAGACCATGAGCGGTGCTTGGTTCTACGGTAGTTTCAGATCAGGGTGACCAAGGCCGTGCAGAGGTGTCATCCTGGACTTCAGTGGAAATGTCATTTCTAAACCAGCTTCTCCATCCTCCAGTGCAGCCACCATTCACAGAGCCAAGCACATGGACAGCTGTGCCCCCTCAGGCCAGGAGGTGGCTGTGAGCCTTTCAGTCCTCAGGGACTGGGGTCCTTGTGACGTAGTTTTTCAGAGAAGTGAGACTTTGGTTCCGAGCACCCGTGAAGACCTTGCTGAGTAACTTACTGCCTTCTCTGCCTCCTTAAAAGTCTGAAGAAAACAGCTAGTGGGTTCGTGGACTAGTAGATGAAGTGCGTCCTGCTTAAATTGAAGCACTCTGGGAAGCTCTAAACATGGCTGTATTAGTTTGCTTTGGTTGTTATAACAAAATGAGGGCCTCGAACTCAGCATGCGTGTTTCCCACAGTTCTGGGCCTGGTCTGTGCCCAGTTGCCAGCCCAGGTGGTGCCTGCTCGGGTTCTCTGCAGCCACAGTTGCCTGTGCTCCTGTGCCAGGGCCACCCTGAAGCCTTCTGTAGGCACCTCCTTTGTCCCAATGGCAGCACTCACGCCGGGTTAGGGGTGCAGTAGGTGTACTTTGGGGGACCCTCAGCTCCCAGCAGGCTCTATTGGGAGCCTGACTCTGATGATGCCATTTGTCCCTCAGTGAAGGTAACACTGTGCTGCACTGAGGCTGGCGACAGTCTTGGGATCAATGATTTTATAAAAATGGAGACACATGCAGAGAGAGGGAGGAGGGTTGTGCCAGGACAAGGCAAGAACTGGTGAGAATGGAACCATCCTCCCAGTGTGTGCTCCACGAGGATCTGCCCTGCAGACACTGTGACTCGGATTTGGGAGTCAGATCCCGGGGACAGGGAAGTTCTGTGGCTCTGAGCCGCCTGGTCCTGATTGGCGGTGGCTGGTTAGGCAGCTCCGGGAGATGTGGCTGCTGCTGTCAGGTGTGGAAGCTTCCTGCTGAGCCTGTTGTGTGTCGGGAGCGGGGAGGGGCTGAGCGGAAGGAGGCTGGGGACTGGGCTCAGGACTTGGACTGTGGCTGGCACTGCCGCGTGTAGTGTGTGTGCAGTTGTCCACAGGGGAGCAGGTCTTGGTGTTGCCTCTCCCTTCCTTCCTCTCCCTTTACTTGCTGGGCTTTACTGTACATTTTCAAGCTATCTCATTAGATCCTCTAACATCCTCAAGAGCTGGGCAGCGCAGGGGTTACCATCCCCATTTTAGGTTTTACAGGTGTGATCAAAGCATAGGGTGAATTGTTAAGTTTTAAAAAATGTCCAGTAAAGCACACACTGCATGAATCCCCCTCAAAAATCCCCTCTCACTTCCACAACACTCATCCCATCCTTCTTGCTGCTTTCTGAAGCAGTTCTGGAAGTGTCTTTTCCTGGCTGCTGTGATGTCCTGAATAAGTTTACAACATTTACAGCAACCTTTGTTAAATAAAAATGTCACATTGTGTGCTTGCCCACTATTCACCAGATCTGGCTCTGGGAGATGTTTTGAATCAGGACATCTAGGTACCTAGGACAGTGCAACTAAAGACCCTCAGGATGGAGGATTCTAGAGCTGCTGCGGGAAGCGGCGAAGACAGTGGGAGGAGTGTGTTCAGGGTGAGGGGAAGATTCTGAGGGGATTCACTGCAGTGCATCTTTAATATGATAATTTTTTAAAAACTTAAAGGCTGTATTTTTGATATGGAAAACCTGAGGCTCCAGTAGTTTGTCCTTTGATTAAGCTCACGTGGCTCAAACATGCACTGCTGAGCATCGCCCCGGAAACGAGGCTCCTTTCTCTACCCTCATTTATAAGGGTATCGGATGAGAAGCCTCTGCAAGAGAGCTTCAGTTTGGACTCTGTCAGAATTACCTGGAGTCTCCAGGGCTCTTGCTTGATGCACTTCAATGAATGGCTTTGTGCTTTGCATGTTCAGTCACATTATCAGCAACTTTCTGTGTCTGTCCCTGGAACCACAGTCGTGAGACACACACAGCCTCATGTCTCAGAGCCGAGGAGTCAGCAGAGAGGACAAAGGATTGGGCAAGTCAAGAACGCCTCGGTCCACACCACGACTGGAATTCACACCACAGGTTTCTGACAGCTGTGGGCTGTGCACAGGGAAGGGACACTCACTCCTGAACTTGGACCATGAGTAGCACCTGGCTAGGACATGGGGAGGATGGACAAGCCAGGCTGGAGTGTGAGAGAGAGAGATAGACAGATAGAAAGACAGACAGACAGAGACAGAGAGAGGAAGGGAGAGAGAGACAGAGAGAGGAAGGGAGAGAGAGACAGAGAAAGGAAGGGAGAGAGAGACCGACAGAGACAGAGAGAGAGGAAGGGAGAGACAGAGACACAGACAGAGAGAGAGAGAGAGACGGGCAGAGACAGAGAGGGAGGGAGGGGGAGCGTGTGCGTGAGAGAGATGTCCACTGTGATCAGAAAGGGGGGGAAGGAGGAGGGAAGGGAGGGAGGAAGAAGCAACAGAAGAGACACTCTCAGCTGATGCCCAAAACTCAGAGGCAAAGAGTGCATGGAGTGCGGTGTGATGAGGCTGGTGAGGGAGGCAGGCCAGGTGGAAAGAGCCTGGAAGCCCCCTGTCCAAGACTCTGTGTGCCAGGCCTTGTACTTCAGGGGGTGGGGCTGGTGGGGGGGGTGCCCTGAAAGGAAAGTGAGACTCCAGCTCTCTTCATCTTTCCATTTCCTGGCTTGAACATAGCTATATCATCGAAGATGTGCTGTTGTCATTATACATCTCCACTCTCGTCAGAAGCCAAATAACTATTCCCTCAAACCTTCAGAATCACCAGTAAAAATAAACCTCTGCCTACTCAATAAACAGCCTGAGTCAGGCATTTCATTATGGCACCAGGATGCTGACTCACAAGGGAAGGAGTTGGTGCAGAAGGGAGCTGGGTTCTGCCAAGGTTTCTGCAGTGGGATGTGCTGACATATTGGAATCTCACCCACACTTCTGTCTCGCCAAGGCCTCATTCACTCACAGCTCTGCTCACGGCTCTGTGTGGACTCTAGCTGTGCACTGATTTGGAAGCATCACCAAAACCATTCCTTTACGTATAATTATTGTTTACACAGTTTTGTACAAAATGGTGCACATGCCAGGCTGAGGGCACAACCATGCTGCGGGAGCCAATGCTGTGGGCCGGCAAGATGGCGGACAGGGCTTTACTGGGGGAGGACGGTCTTCCTTGGAAGGCCTTAGAGCACTTTAACATGTCTCAAGCATTTCCTAAAGACATTCTTAGGGCCACTAGGTTAAAGAATGAGAAGTTTTGGCATCTGTGTGCAGTAGGGGCAGCAGAGAGAGTCCAGTGAGTAGGACTGCTTTGATTCCCTACTTTATGAGGCCTGTCCTTGTGTTACTCTCTCACATATAAAGATGAGGGTTGATTTGGCTCATGATTTTGGAGGGTGACTCTACGATCGCTCAGCTTCTTGCTTGGCCAGTGGCGAGGCAGGATGTGGTAGAGGGAGTGTGCAAGGGCAGAACCTCTCAAGACAAGGATGAGAAATGGAGGAAGAAGAAGAAGAGGTGAGTGCTCAACATCCCCTTCTGGACATGCCCTGGGGACCTCACTTCCTGTTCGAGATCCCCTCTTATAGGGTCCACTGCCTCCCAAAGTTCTGCACACAGGTGACCAAGCTTTGCACATATCGCCTTTGCTGTACCCATGAGTGTGCCCCTGAGATCCAGAACACAGCAGGGTATTATTGTGCCAAATAAGTGTTTCTATTCAAAGTATGGTGTGATGAATTGATTATATATGTGTACATGTGATTATGAAACAATTACCAAAATCGAACTCAAATCAATTAATGTACCTATAAACTCACAGTTTATTTTGTTTATTTATTTCTGTTTATTTTGAAATGACAATATGCAAGACATCTGCTGCTAGTACATTTCAAGTGCACAATACGTTACTGTTCACCGCAGTCCTGATGCAGTACCTCAAGTCTCCAGGAACCGCTTAGCTTACAACTGTTGGTTTGTAGCCTTTGATCTAGAAATGTCCATGCCCCCTCTCCCTGGTTCCTGGCGACCACCCTTTGACTTTCTGCTTTTTAGCATTCAGCTAGTTTGGATTCCACACAGAAGTGAGATCAGTCAGTGTTTGTCTCTCTGTGTCTGGCTTGTCTCACTGAGGATAGTGTCCTTCAGTCTGTCCATGTCACTGTAAGTGGTAGAATTTTCTTCTTCCTTCCATCTGAATGATACTCATTTACATCAATGTCTATATCCTCTTCATCTTTGTATAGATCTCTCTTTATCACAGTGTTTTATAAGTGACACTAGACCACAGACACTTGTGCTGTTTATATGTCAGGCTCAGTGAACAGTTCTGCAAAGCCTCTGGCTGCACATGCTCTTCCAAACACCAGCTCCTCTTCCTGTGGGTGTTGACCCACATATGTAAGATACACTGCTGAGCCCTACAGTAGTTCTTTTTTAAACTTTGAGGAACCGCTATACATTTTTTTCTGTGATGATTGGATTAATTTACATCGCCACCAAGAACAATGTGTAGAAGCTCCGTTTCCTCCAAATCCCCAGAACACTGGTATCCCTTGATGTTCTGGTTCTGCAGTATAAAACTGTGTCATGGATCTCGTGGTGGTTTTGGCATGTAAACTGTGGGCTGTTGCTGTCTATCCCTCTCCTTTTACTGCCTGGCCATTTGGACGTTTTCTTTGGGAAATTACTTATTCTACTGCCTATTTAAATATTTATTTCTTTAAACTATTGGGTTATATGAGTCCCTTGTCTATTTTATCAAATATATGGTCTACAAATATTTTCTCTCTTTCCACCGACTGCTTTTCATCTTGTTGACTGTTTCTTTTGCTGCTGTTTGATGTGGTCCCACCAGATTATTTCTGTTTGTAGCTTGTACTGTGGTATCAAAGCCCCAAAGTCACTTCTGAGACCAATGTCAAGGATATTTCCCTCTGTTTGAGCCTTGGCATGTTACAGTCTCAGGCGTCACATTTAAGTCTTTGATTCATTTGTAGTTGACTTGCCTGTGGTGTAACAGAAGATCCCATTGCCTTCTTTTGTGTGGCTGTGTAGTTTGTTGAGCATCAGGCATAGGAGGAGTCACCTTTTCCACATGGCCTTAATGAAGACTGGTTGACTCTAAACAGGTGGGTCCATGCCAGGACTTTCTATCCTGTTCTATGAACCCACCTCTCTGTTTATGTCAGTTCCATACTGTTTTGCTTACAGTACATTTGTAAAATAATTTTAAATTGGGAAATCTGATTCAACTTTGCTCTCCTTTCTCAAGGATGCTACAGCTACTTGTTTTTTTTTTTTTGTGGTTCAATGTGAATTTTAGTTTTTATTTTCTATTTCTGGGGAAAATGACACTGTCATTATGACACTGCTGTCTTTGGGCATGGACAGAATTGATTGTGCTGATTCATGAATGCAGGACACCTTTCCATGTAGTTTTTAAAATCTCTCTCTCTTTTTTTGAGACAGGGTCTCACTTTGTAGTTTAGGCTGGCCCTGAGCTCACTATGTAGCCCAGGCAAGCCGCCGCGAACTCAGCAGTCCTCCTGTCTCTGCCTCCCGAGTGCTGGGATTACAGGCGTGAGCCACCATGCCCAGCTAAAATCTCTTTTATCAATGTTTTCTAATTTTCAGTATATAGATCTTTCACCTTTTTGGCCAAATTTTTTCCCTATGGATTTTATTCATTTTTATTCCATTAGATTTAGCCTCATCGACTTACTTTCTTTGTCAGTTTGTTTTTAGCGCAAAAGCACAGTTGGCTTTATAAAAGTACATTGATTTTGTAGTCCATAACTTTACTTAATTCATTTATTGCTTCTTGATGGGGTCTTGGAAAGACAGAGGATTTGGATTAGAAAAGTTTTCATTTAATTTTTGCTTTCATTGTTTGAAAATCACAAGATTTCTCCAAATCTCAATTCCTACATCTATTACAGAGTCCATGTAATTTAAATTTTAATTATATGTGACCTACAGCCTGGGATGTAATAACTATTTAGTGCCTGATAAATGGTAATGTGTAATATGACCAGTTTCTAAATCCGTAGAGCCAGCAACATCCCTAGTGTAAGACACTGGGTTGTCTGTGGAATGACTCTTGTTTCCTTCAGGGTAGAAACTTTCATCCTTAATCCCAGGCCAAAAGTGGCATTATTTTGGAAAATTAAAAAAAAATTCCTCAGGCCGTTGTTTCTGGGGTTGGAGTGAGATTTGGTTTGAATTATGTCCGTACAAATAGTGTAAATAAGGAGCAGACAGACTTCCCGCCCTGAAGCCAGGAGAAGCGAGATCTGCACTGGGCTTCCGCTCCTGCGGGTGGTTTCCAGGCCTCTTGTTTTCCCTGTATGGAATTCAAGCAGTGCGGGAGAAACTTCCAGCCAGCTCCTGACAGAGCAGCGGTCACCAGAGGAGCCGCTGTCCACCGTGCCTGACTTCGTCACCTGCAGGGTCACTACCAACGTGTGTTTGTGTCCCTGGGCTGGTGGTGCTGGAGGAGCAACCTTGTTTGTAAAAGGCCTGGTGATGGGTCCCCTTGCACTGCCTGGGGTTGCGCCCCTGTCCGGGTTCTCATGGCAGAACTGGGCTCAGCTGGTAGTTTCTGCACACTTCCTGTGTGCGATAGTCAGCAATAGTCCTGCACACACATCTCTGACTCCCATCTGATCCCTGCCACTGCTCTACTTCAAGGAGAGTAGAGGCTGAAATACTGAACCCAGTCACCTGCCTGGCACCCTGGTGCCGAATAGGTCTTGTGTCTCTTCCTGATGGTGGAATACCATTTTCTTTCCTTAGTCTTAGAGGAGACTGCAAATGTAATAGATTGTTAATTATGTCCCTTGGCTTTCACCTCAGAAGAGAGAGAGGGAGAGAAAGAGAACAAAATAGAGAAGAATGGAAATTCAGTTGGGTTGGGGGTGTGGCTTAGGGGTAGGGCACTTGCCCAACATGTGTGAGGTTCTGGGATTGATCCTCAGGACTGGAAGTAGATATGGTGGTGCATGCCTATAATGCCAGCACTCCAGAAAACTGAGGCAGGAGGGTCCCAAGTGTGGGCCCAGCCCAGTCGACTTGGTGACTTAGTGTCGAGAGAGAGAGAGAGAGAGAGAGAGAGAGAGAGAGAGAGAGAGAGGGAGGGAGGGAGGGAGGGAGAGAAGATTAAGCATAAGGAAGTAAAGTGAGAATCTGCTGTACATCATCAGGGGAGGAAAAGCCTTACAATGAGAAAGGAGTTAAGTCAAATGTCCTGGTGGTAACTTTTCCCTTTGGTATCTAGAAAACTGGTTGATTTCATTTACACACTCTGCCAGATCCTCCAGTAGGACTTAAATAGGCTCTTTGGGGTTGGGCAAGCGCCTGTGGAAGTAGCTTCTCCTGTAGGGTCCAGGGCTGCAGTCAGCAGAGCAGAGGCAGCACTGGTGAGTCCAGGGCTGGGCACCCTCTGATGGCTCCCAGGACACCCAGGGTGGGCGGGGGCAGCAGGAAGACAGGGACCAGGTGGCTTTGAGACCCAGCCAATTTTCTCCTGGGTCTGCCAGCCAGCGAGGAAAGCAGCACTGGAAAGTCTAGGGTGGCTGGCACAGGGGCACCGGCTTGCAGGGGAGCCAGAGATCATGACTGACACCCGGCGGGATTCCAGGCCCATCCAGAGAGGGCGAGTCCCCAGCCTCCTGCGGAAGTGGCTTCCTTGAAGGTAAGGCAAAGTACAGGCCTGGTCCTCTGTCTTGTTTATAAGTGTGGGCGGTAATTAGCATATTTTACAGGAGGAACTGCTTTTGTGAGTTGAAAAGCTCAGTACGTTGCTTTCCTGTGGCCCTGCTTTCAGAGGCTGGGGAGACACAGAGACTCTGAACCGGGTTCATAAATAGTTGATTTCATATTTTAGGATCTCGCATGGAAGCTGTCATCCTCGCTCCGGGCTCACAGATGGTGAAGAACTAATTTGTTGCTGTTTGATAACTGCTTTTATGTATCAAAGCTCTCATTTACCCCTCCGTGGGAGAAATGGCAGGCTGGGGGGCTGTCCCTCCGCTTCCTCATTCTCTCTAACACCAGGCTTCTTCTTTTTCACCCCAGGTTTGTCATTTGCAATAGAAAATTGCGTCTTTTGTACTTGCTGGCTCAGCCAAGCTTGCTTTTAGGGGGGGAGCGTTTGGAGAGTGTCTCTCCCAGCAGACCTGCAGCCCCCTTTCTCAGTCTCGTTATGTTTTCTGATTCTGTGGTAATTTCAGGGAACCCAGACCTTCTGCACTGGGCACCACCTTCACCCCCTTTGAAAGTTTTTCATTTTTGAAACAGGGTCTCACTAAATCACAAGGCTTTCCAGGCAACCCGCCTGCCTCAGCCTCCCAAAATTACAGGAGTACTCTACCAGGCCCAGCTTCTTGATATTTTTTGATATCACACAACATCTGTCAAGTCACATGTTTCTAATTAGCTATGAAAATCGAGGCCTTGATTTTGGACACTTTTGGAAAAATACATGAAAATGCAAGAATATCCCTGAGGAGGTACAAGTCATAACTATAGACAGCTCAGCAAAGGCTGTGCTTTGAAGCTAATCATTCTTTTAGTCATTCATTCACTCACTCACTCACTCACTCACTCACTCACTCATTCATTCATTCATTTTGTGATTCATCCAACTGTATTTTCCTGTCAGCCAGTTCCAGTTAATGCCGTCTCCACAGGGCAGGCTAACACTGTGATGTGTCCCTGACCCGTGTGCATCGTTGGTGTGACTCACTGTAATGGGAAATGTCCAGGACAAACCCCCATAGTCAGCCAGCCCCGTGTGCAGGGGAACCTGTGAGCTCAGAGAAATTCTCAGATTTTCAAACAACCGCAGAGAAGCTGAAAGCAGAGCGTTTCTGGAGTGAGGCTGCAGGAAGCTGGAGCTGCCATGTGACACACCTGGGCTGTCCACACTGCCTGGCCTGTCATCTCTGGTTGTCTCTGTAGGCCCACGGCAGGCTAAGTAGTGGGCAGGGCCATGTTCTCCAGAGCCGGCGATGGGTTCCTGGCTTCCCAGGAACAGGCGGGCAGGCCTGGGCTGGCGGGAGGACAGGGCCTCCCTAGGGCTCTGTGTGGCCTGCGGCCTGGCTGTCCCGTCATCCCTCCTGGGGGCTGCCTGCGTGTGACCCTCACGGCCCCATTCTGCCGGCAGACACAGATGGTTCGCCCATACCAACTTCATCTGGGAATTTCTTTATGTCACAGATGCAGCAAATAGAACTGTGCAAAGGAGACGGTGCCACTCCGCACGCCTGCCTCAGGCTGAGGCCCCCCAGCCTCCCTCACCCACCAGGAAGGCTGAAGACACGGTGAAGTCTGCCACTGCGCCGCGCTGAGCCCTGCGCTGTCCTCCCTGGACGCCCATGTGTGGCAAAGTCCAGCTTCTACATTAGATGCAGTAGAGACCAGATGCTAACAGTGAAACAGAGCCGGGGGGGGGAGGGGACAGGGCCCTGAAGGGGTAGCCGTGCGTGTCCACTCCCTCCCCCACAATTTTTAAAATCTGTGTTCTTTGTGGGTCCGTGTTGGCAGTGCACAAGGGTCACGTGCCCTGCGGGGGGTCACTGTGTGCTTGTGACACGCCTGACTTCTTTTGGCACATCTGACTTCTTCCCTTTTCTCCTATACCTCCGTCCGTTTCTCCTCCTCTTCTGTTTTGCAGGCTTTCTATCCCCTGTTTCCTGTTACCCGCTTTTGTTTTGCTTTTTGTTTGTATTTTGTGTTTCTTGTGTAGAAGAAGCCATTTGATTTTTTTTTTTTTTTTTTTTTTTTGCTTTTTTGAGACAGGGTCTCGCTTTGTAGTTAAGGCTGGCCCTGAGCTCACTATGGTGCCCAGGCAAGCCGCCGCAAACTCAGCAATCCTCCTGTCTCTGCCTCCCGAGTGCTGGGATTACAGGCGTGAGCCACCACGTCCGGCATTGTAGTATGCGGTGTTGATTGCCGGTGGGCGTGAGTCTCCACGCCCAGCATTGTATGTGGTTTCCGGGGATCGAACTCAGGACCTTGCGCTTGCGAGGCAGGTGCCGGAACCACTGAGCTAACCCTCCGGCCCA
>PVIC010018153.1:0-31919 GCA_004025085.1 Thryonomys swinderianus
GCCACTCTGCATTCCTTCTCCTTTTATCTCTTCTAATAATGGCACATTTCCTGGAGACAAATCCAAAGGCTAAGGAGAGATAAAATAACTTCTCCATCAATAACCCCCTGAGCAAGTTCCTCTAAAGGATGCTTCCTTGGCAAACTCGCAGCAGCTCTTCTTTGCTGTGGGATTTCCCCTGGAAGCCCCGTCCTTCCTCCTTTAATGATTCGGAGTTAGTCCATCGGCCTTCACTGGGGGCAGCTACACGCTTGGGCTGAGCAGGGCCTTGGCCTCTCCCTAGACACGTTATCCTCACAACAGCTCCTGGTGGTACAGAAATGGAAACTGGGGCTCAGAGAAGTGCAATGACTTGCCCAAAGTCACTAAACAAGCAATTAGCATAGAGCAGAAGGAGGCTGATCTAGAGAGAGCCCCTGAGCTGTGGGCAAGGCACAGAGAGAGGGGCGGCAGCCGCCATCTTGCAGCTCACCTGAGCATCAAGGACCCCTCAGTAATGGCTCTTAGCCTCGGAGACTAAGAGGCCCCGGTTGAGCTGGGCTGTGGGAGATACCAGGACCACCTGTTGCCAGGTATGAGGATGGCACCGAGGAGCCCTGTGTCTAGGCCTCTGCCCTATTTCGGAGCACCCCCCATTTCAGAGGCTCGGTGTCTCTTTTCCAACTCTAGAAGACAGCACGCTTGCTCGTGCGCCATCTTCCTGTGGAAGGACCATGGGCCCTATCTTAGCAGCCCGCATCTTGCTGATGGGAAGAAAATACTCCCCTCCCCCAGCAGAATGCCACCATGAGGGTGACACTATAGACAGAGTGATCGGCCAGGGTGAGACACAAATAATGTGGGCTTTCTAGATGGGGTTTGGTATTTTTTTTGGGGGGTGTTACTGTGCTGGGAGTCAAATCAGGGCTCCCACACGCTAAGCGAGCCCAGAGCAGATGGTTCTGAATGGAGGCTGGAAAGCACCGGAGTGCTTTGACCCTGCTCCTGGGGCCAGGCACACACCTAGGACTACAGGGCCACTGCTCATCCTGGTCATCCCTAGGGAAGGACGCCTGGCAGCCACCGTGGAAGGCAGGGAACCTAGACTCCAAAAACAGGTTTGTCACCCAGAGCCCCATAGCTCTGAGTGACAGAGTCAGAATGCAGGCCAGGCCCGGCCGACTCCAGAACCCAAGCTCTTACCAGGTCTGCCAGCAAACAAATCCTCACTGCTCTAGAGCACGATGCACGTCAAAGCACTCTCAGATCCGTGATCCAGCCCACACACCCAGCAACCTGCCGAGGAGGCAGAACAGGTGTGGAGATGCCAAATTCCCAGGAAATGGGGTTCGGAGATGCTAAGTGGCCAACCTATGGGAGATGCCCCCGCAGCCCCCTAGGTTGGTACTGACCTTGTGGCTCAAAGGCTCCCAAGTGTTGTGAGTGATCAGCTAGGAAGAGAACCAGGCTCGGAATGACAACAAGTCTTCACCGCCATTCTGGCATTCAACTCCCAGGCGGTTGGCTGACCCCCCTCCCCCACCACTGAGGGGCAGCATCCTGCCGCCTTGGGGTCTGAGCACTATTGAACACAAATGAGGCCTTGTTGCCTAACAAATTAGCAACAGGTAAAAGCAATCAAGCCATCTGTCGCCTCCCACCCACTGCCATCGCCTAATCCCCTTTCTCGGCAGAGCCCCGGCTCTGTGCTCAAACACGATTAATATACTGGCCTTTGCATATGTATTTGTGGCTTCAGGTGGGGAGAGAGCCACAGGAGCAGGTGGCGAGAAGACAGTCACTGGAGACGCTTTCTTCGTACAAATGTCCTTAGTGAGGGAGGGAAGTCGCTGAAGGGCAAATGGGACAGGTAGGCAGGTTGGATGGGAACTTGGGCCCTGAATGGCCAGTAAGCCTGGGCCCACAGGACTGGTCCTCTGTCTCTTGGTGAAACGCCCCTACCCTGCTGGGTCTCGGCCACACCAAAGGAAGGAAAGCCCATGTGAGCATCCGGGGTCAGCCAAGGTACTGGGGGACAAGGTGCAGCAGCCAGTCCCAGGTACCCTGATGGCTGGTTACCTAGCAACAATCTCTGGCCACTTCGCAGAGCCTCTTTTTTTTTTTGGATACAAGTTTCTAAGATGTGTGAATGTATCCGCAATGCCCAGCTGAGTCTGTCCAGAATTAATGTCAGTCGTGCCTGGTATTTCTTGAGCACTTACTGCACGCCAAGCCCTATCCTTCATTTCACCCTTCCAATGTGTTCCTCAGGTTAATGAGAGAGGTCGTAGCTGTGGCTGGACCCGAGCTCCATGAGGGCACTTGGAACACACACATACACAAACGCACACGATAGACCTGATGCCTAATGCCATGGCACAAAGAATCCGTTCGGAGCTGTAGATAACGGGAAGGTGACAAACCCACAGGCCTCTCCGAGGCCTGGAGGATGAAGAGGAATCAGGAGAAGAAGTAAGGAAGAGCACATGTAACCCTGAGGGAGGAAACCCCAATTGCAAAGATTCTGTGGGGGGCGGGGCTTCCTGTCGGGCCCTCTGTGGGCGGGGCCCAGGGTAAGAGGGCCAGGCTCAGGTCGGGCTGGATAGAGGCAGCTGCCCTCAGGCACAGCCTGGCCAGTTCCACAACAAGTATCAGATGTCCTAAGTTTGGGAGAGATTGCTGCTGGTCACCCAAAGATGGGCTCCTCCTCTACCTCCTGTTGTCCCCTCCTGTCCCATGACAAGAAGTGTGGTCCTTTCCTATGGAGGCCTCCTGAGGAGCCCTGGAGTGAGCCAGTGTGAGGACCCCAGGGGTCCCCCCCAGTCTGAGGTTTCCTCATCACACAGACGTGAGCTGAAGAAAGAGGAGCTCGGTTGCTTGTGACCTTTTAGTGGGACGAGGCCTGGGATGGGGTTCAAGTGACCTTGGGCCTCCTAAGCCAGGCAGCAACAATTGCCTGGATTGGGGAATCTCATATTCTCCATCCCTGTAGAGCTGTGTGATCTGGAGCAAGCTGTCAGACCTCTTGCTGCCTTTGTTTCCGTGCATGTAACATGAATAGAGTCTCCCTCAGAGCAGTAGTGAGAATAAACTCTGGCCTGGCGCTTAGTAGGCACTCAGTAGATACTAACAATATTGTTACTCCCTGTCTGCTTCCAGCCCTCCTCCTACCAGCCAGCCAGCATCGGCCTCCATCCACCAGGTCCCAAAGCTTTTCAGTGTCTGAAGTTTCAAATCCCTTGTTAAAAATAAGCTTCAAAACAAGCCAGAAGAGGAGGCGGGAAGGGAAAATCGAGAGGGAGAGAGGAAGAAGATTTTTCACCTGGAGCCAAACCTCTGATTCTGCTGGTGGCCAGGGACAGGCTGGCCGCCAGCTTCTCTTGCAAATCAAAGGGCTGCCGAGTAATCAGCTCCAAACAAAGTGCTGGGTTCTTGGAAGGCGGGAAGCAGAAAGGCAGCTCCCTCTGTCTTCCAAGTCTCCCTCTCCCTGGGCTGGAGAGAGGAGTCTGTGGATGCTGCCTCAGGCTACAAGAAAGGAGGATCCCAGACACCGGCTTTGATTGTGCCACTCCGACCTGATTCGATGTCATTGAAACTGAAGTCAATCACCTATGTCCCTAAGTCTCCACTGTCTCATCTGTGAACTGGCACCATAGCACCAGTCCCCACCCCCCCTACAAACTGTTCTGCCAGGGCTCCCCAAGCTCCCCTTGGCCCATGGAGCACGTGGTTGCAGGCTCATCTTCTGACAGTCAAGTCTGAATTTCCGTCCTGGGCACCACACTCAGCCACTCTGCCCATGGCAAACTGCTGCACTGGCAGCCAATGCCAGCCACACCCGGGGTGCTGCAAGCTTTCCAAAATGGCCATCAAAATGCCTGCTCCAAAGCCGCCCCAACTGGCAATATCTAGGAGCCCTAGCTCCAGCCTCAGCTCACCAGCCCACCAATGCCCAGGCTCCCCCACCCCAGCCAGCCTCTTATTTCTACTGAGACAAACCCCACCATGTTTCCATGTCCAGCTGGAATGTTCTCACCTGCCAGAATCCACCCCCAAATCTCTCACCCTCATCCCGTGCAGAATCCAGAGCCATTATCTCAGCAATTATCCGAGTCTACTTAGAACAGGGCTATTTGCACGAATGAGTAATTTTCTAAATCTGCCTTTCAGTTTGTACAGTTGGACATTGACATGCAACAGGACAGAAGCGGCAGCTAAGGGGACAAGGACCCTAGAAGTGACGGCAGAGCGAATGGGAGTCAGGGTTGTTCTGGGGTGCAGAGAGGGGTGGATCCCTGAGAGTGTGAGAACTGGAGAGGCAGAAGAAAATGTGTGGCCATGTGACCATCTGTAGACGTGCATATGGGGTGCTGCAGGCGCAGGACCTCATTCTCCCTCTCCCTCTCCCTCTCCCTCTCCCTCTGCCTCTCCTCCCTTTCTATACCATACTTAGACATCTTGTATATCTTCGCATTCTCAAGCCTCGTGACTGGTACAGATTAACTGGGGCTCACAGAAAGGAAACCTTAGAGGTGTTTTCCAGCCGCGGCCCTGCTGCTGCATCAGCACCTCTAGGAGCCGAGTAGTGATGAAGTCGGTCCTTGCAATGTGTGTGTCCCCTTCTACGGGGTTGTTCCCTCTGCACTCCCTTGCTCTGCCTTCCAGGGACCGAGGCCCATTGGCACAGTCCACTGGAGGCTGAGCTGCAGCTTGAACCCCATCTTGGGGTTCTGACTCTTGAGAGCAGAGGTGTGGAAGGCCCTCATCTTCAAGGCATTCAGCCGGAAGTGGTGCTCTTCCAAGCCATGTGGAGCTGTGCCTCCTTCCTCTGAGAGATGCGGATCCAGAATGTTCCACTGGGTTAGGCAATAGGGGTGTGAATGTGCGTATTGTCTCTCTGGCTCAGCTCAGACATAACTTCCTCCAGGAAATCTTTTCTCAGAATCTCCCTGCTCCAGTGTGTTCCCAGGGATCCGAATCTTGGCAGGTAGAACATGGCCTGTCTGCAGCTCCGTCATCTGTCTCCACAGCAGCATCTGAGCCTTAACGACAGGAACAGCGTGTTACTCACCTGTGTGTCCAGTGCCCAGCCTAGTGCCCAACACATCTTTGCTGTTGCTCAAATCTTTATTGAACATGGGAACGAAAGAATGGATGGATGATGGATGGGTGGATGGATGGATGGATGGATGGATGGGTGGATGAATGACTCGGGGCCCAAACCAATTCTCTCCTTAAGGACATTTACAGTGGCCAGTCCCACATGCGTGGAGTGCGGGAAGAGAGGGGAGGACAGTGCTGGAGAGAGCTTGGCCCTCCTCGGTTCTCACCCTCAGCCTGGCAGTTCTCCTGGTGTTCGCCCTCTGGGATGAGCTGGCAGAAGAGATGGCCAGAAACCGCCCCCCCCACCTCATCCTCCTGAGCCCGGACAGAGATCAGCCTTGCTTTGAAGGGATGGCCAGTATCTCTGTCACTGCTCCTGCCAGGGAAGACCCCTCCTCGCCTGCCCAGTGCCCAGCATGGCCAGCTCCCCTAGCTGAAACCCCTGGATCTTCCTCTAGTACTTGCATCTACAGGCATCTGGGGAAAAACTCTGCAAGAATTGCCATCCCAGGGGCGCCTGCCAAGTCCACAGAGACCTGGACGGCTTCTCCCCAGACTCACAATGTTCCCTCTTCTCTATGGCCGGTGGCCAACTGCGAGCGGGTCATTAATATTAATGTTAATAATCTCCTGCATTTGCTTCCCGCTTTCCCGCTTACGAAGCACTTTCAGATCCATCATCTCAGCCGATGCTCGGCACCAGCCTGGGGGGGGGGGGTCACAGGGCAGTGATGACCAGCTGGTTTTATTGAGGGGTGAACTAAGACCCTAGGGGAGGAGGGGTCCGTTCAGGGTCACACAGCAGCTGGGCCTAGAGAGAGGTGGAGCGGGGCCTGAGCCCGGTGTTCTGACTCCGCCCACTGCCCCATGGTACTCGCGTGCTCCCCCCACCTTGTCACTGTCTTCCTTACCTTCTCCTCCTCCTGCAGGTTGTCTGCTCACAGCTGTTAGAAAGACAAGCCGGAAATAAGGACGGCAAGGCTCAGCCATCTGTTAAAATGGGTGACAGGACCTGCCAAGCAGTGTGCTGGGTGACCTTGGGCTGGATATTTCCCTCTCTGAGCCTCCACTTCCTTCATGGTGTGTGAGGGCGCAGAAAGAACAGGCGCATATAGTGAAGGACTCCAGAGGCCCTCCCGAGGATGGGCATCGAGCTCTGAAAACAGCCACCTTGTAGCTACGCTGTGACAAGTACTCTACATGCATTATCAACATGCCTTAAAATAGTCTGGCCAGATGGCAGTTATTTTCATTTGGAGGATGAGGAAGATGAAGCTCAGAGAGGTTGTTTGACTTGCCCCAAATCGCACAGCAGAACAGCAGAACTTAGTTCCAAACTCACAACTGGTGTGATTTCTCGGTTTCAAACGTCTGCGATCTAGAAGGGGGAGGGGTCACGCCACACCCCTCCCCCTCCCCTCCTTTCTCCACCTCCGCTCACCTGCTTTTTGCTCGCTTGCCCCTGGAGTCCCCTTTGCCACACTAGCTTGCCCTGTCATCTCAGCCCAGGCGGAGATTTATGGATCGCACTTCAAGGATTTTTCTTTAATAATAACATTTATAATCATTTTAGAAATTAAGAGCTGAGGATGCAAAGCATTTTAATTAAAATAATCCGCAGTTGATAATTATAGGACTCTCGTAGCTGGAACCATCTTCTCTCAATCTGTCACGGTCCCTGAGGAAGACAGGAGATAACTGTAGGCGAGTGAGCGAGTCCCGGTTCCCTCCAGGCGCCCGGGGTTCACTCCCGGAGGCGGCCGGCTGGGGAGGCCCTTCCAGAGCCTCTGCTGTGGCCCCCGGGCTCGGCACCCGCCGGCCCAGCACACAGAAGAGCGTGGGAGACCCTCCCCCACCCTGCGCCCCCATCCTGCCTCAGAGTGCCTGCCGCCCACCGGCCCCCGAGCCTGGGCACTGTCCTGCCCTCCACGGTCGGGAGGGGGCAGTGAAGGCTGCCGGGTGGAGACCGTCCCTGGAGAGGGACTCCGCGTTGGAGCGTAGAGAAGGAGACAGGGGACCCAGCAGGCGGTCTCGGGGGGAGGGGGAGAAGGGACGAGAAGAAAAGAAAATAGAAAAAAATGGAAATAAATCTGTTGTAAACAAGGAGGAGGAGAAGGGTGAATGGAGGGCAGATGATTGGGGGGGCAAGCTATGTCCTGCACAGTACAGATTCCCTATGATGAATGTGATCACCATGTCTATCTCAAATGTACCAACACAATTTTTAAAAATCCCTGGCGTGCACCTTCCACTGGTGTCGTCCGCTGTACTCGGACCCCGACTCGGCAGAGCCTTGCACACCCCTCCCTCGGGACTGCGTGTCCGGCGGGGACGGTGACCACACCAGCCGGGGTTAGCAGAATGCCGTCAGCCACACTGATACCCGGCAGTCATCCGGTGTGTGGGAGTCCTCAGGGGAGGCTGCACTGGGAAGGTGATGCCCTGGCAGGGCTGGGAAGGATGAAGAGGAGCCCGCCCGCATGATGATGATCGCAAGTGCCAGGATTTTGTGACTGTGCGTTCCGTGTCGGGGATGAAGCTGGTGCGTTGCGTGGATGGAGACAGGCTTGTGTCGCGAGCCCGGACTCCGGGTCACGTCGTCGGGGAGGACTGACACTCTGAACGCCAAGCTGGGCCATGCCCACTTGGATGTGGGGTCCTGGGGTAACAGGGTTCCCTGTGAAGGGAACGGCACGTAGTGGGGACAGTAGCTGGTGAGACCAGTGGCAAGATTGGCAGTGGGTGTCATCCTACCAGATAAGTTTTAGAAAATCTTTGGACCCTCTCTGGGCCTTAGTTGGCCCTCAGAGGGTGGAGGGTGGGGTTCAGAAGGCCTTTAGCCTCTTGGGTCTATGGGGCAGAGAAACTTAACCATCCCAGTGCATAGCCCAGGAGGGTCCCCAGGGATCAACCCTAAACCCGCCTAGAGCCAAAGCGAGGCAGGGAGAAGCATTCAGACAGTGCCCTGCTTGGTCATTGATGTCTCTGGCTCCTCCGGGGGAAAACGAGGGACCCAGGCGAGTCAGCATTGTGGGGGGCCTGGGGCTGCCATACTGGAGTCAGGTGGGGCCGGGCAGGCTCTGCTGCGGCCGGCCTAGGGCACCCCTGGTCAGGGACACCCTCCCACCCCATCGTGTCTTAGGTGGCACAGATGGTCCACCGTCTGGCACCTGCTACGTCCCTTCCAGAGAGCTGATGTGAGCTGGGATCACTGAGGACGACCTTGGCGCCCGTGCCTGGGCTTTCTGGGGAGCAGCTCACAGGGCGGGGTGGCCTACAGAGAGAAGGTACTGGTTCCACAAGGCTCGGACTGCGACAAGGATGGACTCGGGGAGGCTCAGAGGGGGGATCCCCAGAGAGCCCACGCTCTTCAGGGCGGCCAGCGAAGCTCATCCCACACAACGCTTCCTCAAGTAGTGCCCGCCCCGGAAGCGGAATTCCCTCCCTCTGTCCCTTCCATCTTAGAGAACACTGGGGGCTGGTGTGGTTTCAGTAACAGAGTTTTATTGCAGCTAAAAATAATGGAGCAACCCGAATCTCATTTCCAGTGTTCTATAAAGACAGAGTGGGGAGTAGCAAAAATTCAAGGTAGCTGGAAAACACTAAGACAGAATCAAACACATATCTATAACAAAGCAACTAAATGGCACATACGGGATCCAGAATGATGGCCACTTTGAGTAGGGAAGGGCTGGGGATATATGGGCTGAAAGAAGATGTACAATTAAGGAGCCTCATTGCAAGGTCTTCTGTTTTTATGTTAGGAAGCAGGTTTAAGGGTATATATTATCCTGTTAATGTAAAAATGAATGAATAAAAAAATAGGACCAAACACGGGCTAATATGGTGAGTGTAATGAAGTCTATAATTATCTAAATTCTGTGCATTGGAGCTTAAAAAAATTGGGGGAAATATCCAAATCCTAAACTCAGATTCTATAGCAGCTGCTCCCACTGCCCTGAACCTTCCCAGGTTTCCAGGCTGAGTCCTAGAGCCCTGGCTATCCAGCAGACTTTCAGAGAGCTTAGGACCTTGCCTGCCACTTTGCTGTCCTGGATATCATCAAGAAAAAATAATTTTAAATTAAAAATGATCCTAAGATGTTGTCGGTCGGGTGGGGTCTGCCCCCTGGAACTCCAGGGTCTCCCTCCCGGAGAGGCGACTGTGCCAAGGCCTGAGAAAGCCATGAGAGAAAGAAAAGGGGAGTAGGCAGGAAGTTCGGCTTGCCGCTTCCCTCCCATGTTAGGGGCCCGGCCTGGCCTCCTGCGGCTGGAGCTCTGGACCGATGCTGTCCAGCACAAGGTGCACTGGGGATTTCCTCCCTCCCCAGCCCTTGTTCAAGCCCAGCCGTCTCCACCTCTGACTTCACAAGCTCTCAAACCTCAGTGACCCTCACAGAGTGGACCCATAAGTCCACCCTGACGGCAGATGAGCCACCGGGTTAATCTCCGTGAGGCAGGCCGTGGAAGCAGCTGAGGTACGAGGCAGACAGCAAACCGGCCAAGGCCCAGGTGAGCCGCCTGGGCTGCCCTCCTCTCCCGGTCAGCACAGCTGGCACAGCCCTGTGGTTGCAGCTCTTGGCTGGACCCCCCTCCCATGGGGAGCGTTGGAGTTACTGGTCATACTTTCCCAGGGGGGCCAGGAATTGGAGGAGGTCTTTGCTTTCGAGATGCAGTTTTCAGAGACGAGTCACAGGCCCAGGTTCCCTGTCACTTGTGGATGACAAAGATGGGCCTAGAGCCCAGGTCCGCTGATGCCCAGACTGGCATGCTCCTCCGGGCATCACACCAGCTGCTGTGCTTCTTCCGTAAAAAAATTCCAGGCCCAAACCCCTCCACTGTGGGAAGACTGCCCAAGGGCCGTGGTTCCTCCTCCTGTCCGGCAGAGGCAAAGCGGAGGAACTCAGCGCAGGCTGCGGGTCCCTTCCAAGACAGTGCGATTCAGCACACTCACTGAGCCCTCGCTGTGTGCCTGACTCTGTGCGCGGCACCAGAGAGATCTCGGTGGGTCAGCACGCTCTTCGACCTTTTAGAAGTCAGACTCTATCTAACCCAGGGCTGCGGTATCCCAAATCTCCCAGAGGGAGGCAGCAGGAACATCCAGACCCGAGACCCCCCTCCCAGGCCAACCGAAGGGGAACCTGCACTTTTTAAAAGCTTCCAGACAATTCTAATATGCAGTCAGGACAAGACGAGAAAATAAGCAATTATGATGTATTCTTTTTTTTTTAAATTGCAGTCTTTATTGGTACATTTTATATACAGCTCACAATCACACCCAACACCGGGGAATTTGTTCCAGTATATGACACGAGTTAATTCTCCTTTTTACCCATATCCCTACCCACCCCACAGTCTCCCTCTCCCTATATACATGTGCTTTCCTTTTCTTTCCAAATCATATTGATTCTTCCCCCTAGTTACTTCCCCCTACAATCAGTCTGTGTTCTTATCCCTGGGCCGCTGGAGACAGTACAGGGAAGCCCCTGGAGAGCTGCCGCCTCCCGCGGTGGTGCCGACGGTGGTGGGAGGAGGCCCAGGGACGGCCTCCTGGACGAGGTGCCCGGTGACCCTGCGGGCTCAGTGGCATGGTGGAGGAGTTTAAGGCCGCACTGGGGGCTGATCAGGGGCCGAGGGAAGGCAGCATGCGGCGCTGGGCTGGAAGAGGCGGCCAGGCCTCCCGTGGCAGAGGGCACATTTGCTCTCCGAGGGGGGCTTCCTAGGCCCCGCAGGGAATGGGGCACAGGGACGAGGCTGAGGCCTGGGGGTGACCTGACCGCATGTCCGCTGAGTGCTGGGAAACTGTGCTCTCCACCTAGGAGCAAAGGGCTCCCAGCAGGCTGGGCTCAGGGCCTCCCGGCTACTCCTCAGGGGAAGCCGGGCAGGGGCAAAGCGGGCAGGCCTGACCCTCACCCCAGGGCCACCGGTGCGTCCAGTTTAATGTGAGCTCTGCGGGGCTCCCCGGCCCAGCGGAGTCCAGCGGCTAATCGGCCGCCGTGGGGATTGATGGCCGCTGCATTGATCGTGCCTCTCTTCGGCTTCTTGAAGAGCTTATTGACTGGAGAGCGCGGGGAGGGTACACCGCAGGCACCTGAGCGGCATCCAGGGCTGCGAGGGAGGCAGGCGAGGACTGAACAGGAGGGGAGGGCCCCGCCGCCGCCGCCGCACCCACTGCAGGCTCCCGACGGCGGCGCCAGCCTCCAGCCTCACCGCTGGCTGCGCGCTCCCCTCCACCACCTGCTAGCCGCACAGGGATGCCGTTTCCCTCACCCCTCCGCCTCTGCACAGTCTCTCAGAGGAGATGTGAGCCCCTGCGCCATTTACCCAGCCCGACCTCTCCTTCCAGGCCAGCACAGGTATCTCCCCACCGGAAGACCTCTCTGGGGCTTGTCCCCACCCCTTGACTCAGTTCAGCCCCCACCCCACTCACGCCGACAGTTCACCAGCACGCAGCAGGGACCTTCCGCGTGATACGTAGTACGGCCCTGGACACAGAGAGGGGCGGGGAATACAGAGCCCACGAAGCCCCCAGGGCCTCGCGCCGTCACTCACTCGACCTCCAGCCGCCGCCTCTGTCAGGTGAGGTTGTTGCGTCAGGGGAGGGGCCGGGACCCCAGAGGTCCTCTCCGGGAAAGGGCCCCTCTGCTCCCCCAGTTTGTCTCCCCACTCCAAGGGCCGAGGTGAAGCGGTCTCAAAACCCCAAATCCCTCTGGCACTGAAAGAAGAGCTCACAAAATCAAAGTAGAGAGAAGCAGAGGCCCTGCTTATAATATCACCAGGGGAAACATACGGCCAAACAGTGAGCTGTGGGCAGGGAGAAGCCCGAGATGTGCTTCTTGGCCTGTTGTCTTTGACTTGTCCATACTTAAAGAGGTAAACAGATTCCCTAAAAATAACCATTTCACTGATCGGTATAATTTAGACCAATCAGGGTCTTGGCCTTTGTTTCTGGTACAAGCTAAAGTTCAAGGAGTCTAGGAACACATAGCGGAAGTTCTACATTGGGCAGGACTTCCCTAAGGACATCGTGCAGTGTAACAATGTGGTCCCCTTCATCGTCTCCACCCCATTAGCCATCCGGGTCATGCCCTAGGCTGCCAGTTTCCCTCGACTGCCCCTGCAAGTGGGACTGGGTGAACAGGGAGCTTTCATCAAGCCCAAGCACAGAGGATCCCAGATAGCCTAACGTCTTTCTTACCCTAACTCACCATGTGATAAAAGGGCAAGCTGCTTTTGTCTATAAACCTGTTTCCCAATCATTCAAATGGGGGAAGATTCTCTGCTTCCTCGCTTCCTGCGTTAGGAGAGGCATCTTCTTTAGCAATGGCTGCTACTCTCTGAGAACCACGTTCACAAGCTCATGCCACCTGGTACCAAGAAGAGAGGGCAAGAGAAGGAGAGGTTGGGCAGGTCAGACGGGGAAACATAGCCAGTTCGTGTCTGCTTCCTCACTTTTTGTTAAAATGCAGTACGCCTGCAGGAAAGAAAATACATTTACAGTAAATGTGTAGCCCAATAAAAAATTTAAAAACCAAACCGTCTGTGTAACCAATATCTAGATCAAAGAAGCAAGCCTTCCCAGATCTCCTGAAGTGCCCCTTGGGCTTCTTTCCAGTCATTGCCACCCAAATTCACTAGGCAGACTTCAAACTCCATAGATTAACTTTGCCTCTCTTTGCACTTAATATAAATGGAGGCTTACAACCGCTCTTCTTTTGTGTCTGCCTTCTTTTGTGCATCCTGCTTCTGTGCTTCACCCACAACGTTGAGTATCATTGCAGAGGGGCCCTTGTCATTGTGATGCAGCGTTCCATTGTGTGAATACACCATAATTTATTTATCCATTCGACTATTGATGGACATCTGGGTAGCTTCCAGTTTGGAGCTATTACAGATACTGTTAAAATAGCCTGTTTTTAAGATTTTTAAACAACCACTTTAGAAGACATATGCTTAAAAATGGCCAGGGAGAAAATAATTATGCATTTATTCCCTCATTTAATAAACATCTATTAAGCATCCAGTATGTCCCCGAATGATCTTCTCCCTTTCTTTGCTAAATTTGGCCTTTAGAGTCCAAGTCCCATTGCTTCTAGAAAGTAATTCATCACTGCTTCCCACCCACAGTACTGTTCCCTCTCCTCAGAGGAGCCAAGGCTGATCTGGCCAAGGACAGGAGCTGGACCCTGAGCCCACACTGCTGGCCTTGCCCCACCCCCTCTGTGTGTTTATTTTCAGGTAAATGTCCCTGGAGAGTGAGTGCTGGGTCCCAAGTTTCTCTCCCTTCCTCAGTGACATACACAGCCTTAGGCACACGATAACATTCAGCAAGTAGACACCGGATTTACTCAGTCTCAGCTAAGGAAGGGTAGCACAAATCAGGTTTAGATCTAGAAAGCTCCCCACCTCACAAAGCTCCATTCGTTTCAAGGCAAGGTGTATGAAAGGTGACCAGACCGTGGGAGGAATATACTCATCTGTGGATAATCTGCTTGTCTAGTCCTAGCTGAATGTGCATTTAGGAGCTAGGGCCTGGGCAGAAGAGACATGCTACTGCAATGACCTGGAAAGAAGTATCCCCCTCCCTGGCTTCTTCCTTCTCTGCTTCTTGGCCCATACAACTGGCCCTTCTATTATACTCCTTTTGCATTCAAGCCTGACAGACTTGGACCAAAACTTCGGAAACTGCAAGCCAAAAGAAACCTTTTCTCTTTCGAATTATGTGTGTCTAGTATTGTGTTTCAACGACGAGAAAGTGGCCACGAAGGTGGGAAGACTCTCTCCACTCCCACTTCAACGATAACGTTTATGCAAAACATGGAAAAGATTCATGGCAAACATGGGAAGAGCTCACGGACAACAGTGAATGGGGAGATGAGCTGCACTATCCTTGAAACCCAAAGTAGCATGAGCCGCCATGGTTCATCTGTGCTGCTGTCTGTCTTCATTAACGCAAACAATCATAAACAGTTTGGCAGACACTGAAGTTTGGGACAGTGGAAATTTCAACTCTGTGGGTTGATAATCCTATTAGCACCTCTCAACGAGCTACAGCAAAGCCCTACAATAAGGTCTAGCAGTGAGACAAACTCCAGTGTCACCAGAATTTCAGACATGTTCACATTCCATTTTCATTTCCCCTCTGGCTCTTACTAATCTCCAAATTCTGCCTAGTGTGGTTGAAAAATACAATCTTTAAAGCCAGATTTAAAGTCAGACTTGAGATTGAAATTCCAGCTCCTACTTATAACTGTGGCTTTGAGGAAATTACTCAAGCTTGCTAAACTTGAATTTCTCTTATTAATAAATAGTGATTATAATATTGCTTTACCTAAGATATAATGTTTTCAGTTCTAAAAATGTCCATTTAATTTTTTTTTTTTGAGACAGGGTCTCACTTTGTAGTTCAGGCTGGCCCTGAGCTCACCACATAGCCTAGGCAAGCCTCAAACTCAGCAACCCTCCTGCCTCTGCCTCCTGAGTGCTGGGATTATAGGTGTGGACCATCATGCCTCGCTATTTAATTATCTTTTGTGATCTCTTTCTGTTGCTCAAGTTAACTCTATGTTTACATTCATTGTGAGTATATTTCTTTTTATTCTTAAGCATTGATAGGAGTTAATTCCACTATCAGAGTTGCTTTAGAACAACCCCAATTGATTATTTCCTATGCGTCAAGTTTCCCCATTTCTTCCTATGTCTAGTAACTTTGGGTTATATTCTGGGCATTGTAGATGATACATCAGAGAGACTTTGGATTCTGTATATACAATAAAGAATATTAGCATTTGTTTCAGCAGTTAACTGAACTCTCGCTGGCTTTCAATGGATTTTTTCAATAGATGGCCCCTGAAATTCAATTTCTTTAGTCTCAACTAAAGGCAATTTTGTGAGCCAGTCCCTTGCCAGAGTCTGTACACTGAACTGAAGGCTCTTCTATCTGTTTTTCTCCTTTCTAGGTCTCCTCTTTCACTTTCCAAGTGTCACAGTGTCCTTGAATTTTACTCTTTGGTTGATCAGTGCTGCTTTGCCGGCATCAGAGGCAGAAACTCACAGACTCCCTCTCCAAAGAGCTGTGTGGAAGATTGTAACAGGTAAGAGTGAGTAGGAGATGCTAAATAAAGTTGCCAATACATATTGTCCTGTCAGGCCTCAGTTTCTATGCCTGAAATCATCCTACCATAAAAGTGGAGTGATTTGTTGTTCTTGAAACCCTTCCAATTGCATCACATTATTCCACCCTTATGAAAATCCCTGAGGGATTATCAGGGTAGAAATCATTTCCTCCTTCTCTACAGATGAGAAACCTGTGGTTCCCAGGAGTGACAAGACTTGCCCGAGGCCACGAAGTTAATCCACCTCAAGAGAAGACCAAACCCTGTGCTTCTTGAGGTCTCTCTTCTCCAGCATCTGTTGGCAACAAGCATGATGAAAGCCAATGTGTCAGAAGCCCAGGAGGCTGCAGGGCTCCTCCCACCACATACTCTTCTCCTATCTGCAGAGGAACACACCTAGAAAGTGCCTTTTTGGGCCTATACCTACCCTATCTGTGAAAGTCCTGCATTCTGCAAAGTCAAGCACTGAGGGATCAGAACGCATTGGTGAGTTTGGGCCAGGTGTCCCCAAGGGCTCCTATGTTTATCAGGACCCCAGGCAGGAGCAGTGTGTTAACATGACATTGCTGTTGCCTCCCAGGGCTCAACGACTTAAAAGACTTGAGCCAGGAAACCTGGTTTCCTGACCTAGTGCCTGGGGAAAATACCTATTCAGCCAGCTTTACAAGACAATGAGATGATGTGCGGGGTCTACAAGAGTACTTTGCACATCAAGCAGTATGTGTCTGTGGGACAGAACTGTCACAACTGCGAGCCTTGGGCCTCGCAGAGCAGCATGGGGCAGCCTCTGCCACGCAAGGGCGAGTCCGACAGCGGAGGTCAAGAGTCTGACCACACTGCCTCCCAGTCTCCACTACTCCGCTTCCCAGCAACATGCTTCAGGGTAAATTGCTGCACTTCTCTGAACCTGTTTCTTTAACTGAAAAATGAGGATAATAGTTATAACAATAGGGACGGTAAATATAGCATGAGTTTCTTATGAGGATTAAATGTGATTATTTATGTTAAGTGCTTTACATAGCGTCTGGCATATGGTATTAAATAAATAATTGCTAGCAATAAAGATGGCACATGTCACCTGTGGGTGCTCCCCTCATCAAGGGCTCTGAACAGACAGCCTGTCACCATGGAAAGACGGGACTCTTGTGTACCTGATGTGCAATCTCTGACCCCAGGGGACTTGCTCCCTCTCTAGACCTCAGCTCCTCCTCTCAAACAACCGGAAGTTATATTAGAATGAAACCTTCAGGTTGTACTTGTGGCCACCGAGCTGATCCTAGGTCCTCTTAAGCAAGGAGAAGTTTCAGGAGGAAGGAAAGATTGGTTATCTCAGCTCCAGGCAGATGCCTGCAGGGACAGGAAGGCGGCCAGACGGTGCTGAGCCCAGGAAATGTGGGCTGCAGGAAAGCCCAAGAGGGGATAGATTTTCCGCACAGAAAGGGGAAAGGGCACCACTGAAGGAACACAAGGAGGCAACCTCAGCTAGGCTCAGGGACCAGAGGCTCCCAGAGTGGAAGCTGGGATTTCAGCCACAAATCAAACCCACTCGGGCCTCCACCCAAAGCCTTCTTCCCCCTCCTCTTCAGATGGAAACAGGTTTCAGTTCCATCCTGAAGTGAGCTCATTCCTGGGCCTGGCCCAGCAAGGCTTTGCCCGGCACTTCCTCCCTCACCGTCCGCATCTTCCAAGTAGTGGTGTTCAGAGCTGCACCTGGCTGTGCTCTAACCCCTCCCGGCCAGTCACAGTTCTTCCTTTTATCCAGACACAAATGACATCTACTTTGGGCCAAGCCCTGGCTAGAAGAGGGGTTTTCAAAGTTAATGGCAGACTTGGTTCAAATGCAAACATCAACTCACTAGGTTTGGCTGAGGCCTGAAAACCTGCGGTTTGAACAAAGTCTCAAGAGTTGCTGATGCTGGTGGAATGTGGACCACGCAGACGCTAGGATGACCAGCTGAGCTGGCTGCGCCCTGGCCCTCTTGGAGCTCAGAGTCTGGTGGGCCATGTGCAAGGAAGAAATCGCTAATGCCACACTCGTAACTGCAGAGTTGGGGGCTACAGAAGGAAAAGACACGCATCTATACCAACCTTCCCGGGAAAGATGATCTGGAAGAAATAGTCAGGCCAAGGAAAAAGGGTAACGAGAAGCAAGAAGCTGGGACAGACAGCCTGTGGGACAGAGACAGCCTGTGGGACAGAGACAGCCTGTGGGACAGACACAGCCTGTGGGACGGCCCTCTGGCAGGTGCTAGACAGGCTGGGGGAGTTTGTGCAGCCAAAGTGAGGGGCTAAACAGGACCAAGAGCACAGAAGACAGCAAAGGCAAGCAGGAGCCAGGCTGTGATGGGCTCAGCCGTACCTCGGGTAAGTGGCAGGGAACTTTCAAAGGATGGAAGCCGGGAAGTGATACAGTCAGACCTGGGAGTCTGTAAAGCTCTCTCAGGCTGCTGTGGCTCACCCCACATGGGTCACCCCAGCTGGGTTGCTGCAAGCAGAGCCTAAAGCATCCTACACATTCCCCCTTCTCTGTTTCCTGCTGCATTCCAAGATCATCACTGCTGCCACAGCCACAGCACAGACGCTGGTCTAGGAGCCCTAAGCTGGTAGCCAAGCACAGCCCAGAAGCCTCAGGTGCTGCCCCAGCCTGTCCAAGCCAAGAGACCCTCAAAAGTTAGCTAGGCCTCAGAAAGAAACAGAAAAAGGACTTGCCATTTCAATAGCACTCTCTTGCCCCATGCCTTCCAAGCTCAAAAAAAATTCTTCAGCTGGATCCCCAAAGGACCCCATCAGCCTTTCACTTACTGAATGAAGGCATCTGATGTACACTGCAAGATGGAGTAAGGAACAGAGTTGAGGGCAAGGGGGCAGTGTGCTACCTGTCCTAGTGAGACGCCGAAACTCAGACTATCGGGGAGACTCGAGCCCCTTCTGGAATGACACACTGCTGAACAGCCACCCCCTAGGGTACTTGGAGCACTTGCCTTTGGGACAGGATCCACTTCCGGAGTCCCACTTCCCAGGATGCTCTTGGCATGACAGCTGCAGTCAAAGAGGCTGTTGAGTCATGCGTGTGATTTGCTCTGTCTCTTGCCAACATGGATGCATCCAGCTGTGGGATTCTGTGAAAACTCTCAGATCCTGCATACTCCATGACACGGGGAAAACACATCTTTTATCCTTTAGCGTAATTGTCCGGGTCTTGACCCTGGCCAACAGGCGACTCTTAGGCTCTACCTGTAGATCTGTGGCAGTTCTTCTTCCCTGGCACAGAGGTGATCTGCAGTGGGGGCAGTCAAAAGAACGTGGCACGTGAAATCAGATACCTGATTCCTGCCTCTGCCATTTAGCTGTTTCACCATGTAAAATGAGGTCTCAGATGCTCCGAACCTCAGTTTCTGCATTGGTGATATGCTGATAAGCATATGTCTCCTTCAGTGGGCACTGTGAGCATGCTGGGTACCAGCTAAGGCAGCTGTAGCCACATCTGCAAAAGATTTACATTATTTCCTAGGTCTGCTGGTCTGAACAGCTGGCAACCCCAGTATAGGCACATTTGCCTCTCTGGGCCAAGGCTGCCTTATATTCCCGGTTTCTTTCCAAGAAACTCTCTACACTCTCAAGTAGAGGAGAGAACATTGACTTTAAAGCTAAGAGCCCATCCTTCTACTCCCAATTGTCACACGAATAGGTGACCTTAGACCACTCCCTTTTCCTTCCTTAGCCTGTTTAAACTGGAAATACTCACTTGTGGAATGGCCGTGAGTATCAAATGAGGCACTGTTTGCAAAACACATAACACACAGTGCACATGCAGGAAATTCCTATTCCTTCCTCAAGACTGTGTGTTTAATATAAATAAAGCCATGTTTCCTTCAGGAAGTATCGTCCTGCCAGGAACTAACGCTGACCCAGAAGCAAGAACATCCTCTTCCATTCCTGCTTGGTTTGCCCTTGGCTAAGAGAACTTCTGCCTCACATTTCCCTTCATCCTCTTCCCACCTGCATCCTCGTGGTTATCCAGTCAATCAGCAGATGTTGAGTGAACCCCACGGTGTGAGCAAGGGAGAAGATGGGGGTGCAGGAGGGCAGGTGGAGGAGACACATACTTGAGGCTGATGGCCTATGTGGGCCATGACTCAGACACACAGCCCCTCAAATCGTGAGAGGAGTATCATGAGGGGCTGGCAACCCTGTCCAGTACCAGGCCCATGCAGAGGCAGGGGACTCTCTCTGAGGACTGTAAGGTACCACCAAGGGTAAAAAATACACCTGGTAACATCAGCCTGGGGATGAGAAGCCTCCTCCAGTCTGTCAGTGAGGCTGGACGACGCCTCCTTCTGGCCTTGGGGGATGTGATGTCCAGGCGAGCTGCTTTTGTTTGTCGGGAGCCACTGATTAGTCATCCTTGCCTGTAGGTCTGAAGGACAAATGGGGATCAGGTTATTTCAGAGTTGTTTGGCTAAAAGCCACCAGATCTGGGCTCAAGTCTGGCTTCTGGGATGTTGCTAGGAGCCCTTGGGCAAATGGAACTGCCTTTCTGAACTCTTCTTTTCCTCTTAGACCTGACGGGCTAGGAAGACCGTTTGTCCCCCAGGAGTATCTCGTGAAGGGACACTGGGACTCACACTGAACCCGGGAGCCTCGTGACTGGAGTGGAGAAACTGGTGAGATGATTCTGTGCACAACTGCGTGGCACCCTCTGCCCAGGAGGCCAGTGGAAGGGCGGCCCCGGTGCTGGGAGCCAGTGAAAGTCAAGGGACAACAGGGCCTGGTTCACAGCCGCGGTTCAGGGCTGACGCCAAGGTCTCCTGCAGTTCAGTGCCATAGCCCTGAGCCTGGCTCTGGCCACACCCTTCTCTCAAGGGACACAAGTGACCTTCAAGCCTCTGCCCAAAATGAGCTAGCTCTGTTTTCACCCTACCTGCCAGTCCCCAAATACCTCTCCCCTTCCCCTTCAACCCCACTGTCCTGGATGAGTCCCCACCTCAAATATGGAGGGAAGCTTCCACTTCCGGTCCCAAGGAACCCAGGCCTGACCCAGCCTGTGGCGGCACCAGTATGGGTGCTGGAACCTCCAGGTGAGTGGGCCTGGCCTCCAGCCCCTGCCTCCTCCCCTTGGCATCCTGCCTAAAATGGCACTCACTGTTTCCTCCCTCCTCTGCTGGATAATTAAACGTCCTTGTCCTCAGTCCCCTCCTAATTAGTCATTGTGAGTCATTAGTGGGTAATTGGACACAATTGCAGAACCCTGACAGCTCCAAGCTGGCCTCTGAGGCTCTTCCCAGGGCCTTAGCAGCCTACTGTCCTGTTGCTCCCAGCCGAGGCATCTGCCGAGTCCCCTCTTGCTTGTAGTCACAGTTGACAGCTGTGCCTCTCCGTCCCCTCTTCCTGTGGGATGGAGCGAGAACCTTCATCTTTGCCCTTTCCTTGGAAAATACTAGGTGCTCAATAAACATTTGCTCAGCGAATGAATGGATGATGGCATTCGACAGATAAATGCATCCTACTTCACCCCACAGTTTGCGAAGGCGATATTTTCTGGCATTTATGATGGAGGTAGTAACCAAAATATTTAACAACCAGTACTAGAGCAGGGGCCCTGAGGGAGGAGCTGAAGGCGGGGTCCTCGGTGGTAGGCACTGTTCGCAGAGCTCTGGGCAGTCACTCTTCAGGGCCAGAGGTGGAAGACCTTTCGTATTTCAACCCCATTCTGATACATCAAGCAGACTAGAAAGCAAGAGTCAGTGTGTCGCTCTATCTCCAGGTCCCTCTGGATCTGGCATCCACCTGCCCTGCCCCCTCCTTCCATTCTGCCCTCCACTCCTCTGTAATGAGGTGGGGAGGTCATTTCCTGGGAAGCACACCGGGGAGCGCCTCTGGGGCTGGCAGGAAGAGGATAGCTCCCCTGATGCAAGCTGCAGTCAGGACTTGGGCAGCTGCCCGGGAGGAAGGGGCAGAACGTTGCATGGGCAGTGGCATCAGGCCATCCCACGGGTCCGAGGCAGCTCAGCCACTGAACATCCCGGGCCCCACATCAGAATGCGCAGGGGTGGCTGAAGGGCGCAGCAGGGTAAGCCCCGCTCTGTGCTAGAAGTCAGGACTCTGAAGAGAGACCCGCCCCGACTCTGAGCTGCTGTGCAGCCTTGAGCTAGTTGTTTGCTCTTTCCTTAGGCTTAGGCTTTGCTTTTGCCAAGCGGAAGATGAAGTCTCTACTCTGCATCTGAAAAACCTATTCAGATCAATAAGCCAGAAGCCAGGAAGACTGTTCTGACTTGGTCACCCAGAGCAGGTACGAGTTCAGTGCCCCGTCAGAAGAGACATCTGGCTTTGAATCTTTGCTCAGTCTGCTCCCGATGTTAATCTAGCTTTCCTGACAAGAGCAGGTCACACACACACAGGGAAAAATGTCTTTTCGGACAATATGCTATTGACACTGTCTCAACAAACAGCAGGGTAGACTTCATCTTCCCACTGTAGGGGAGGCGAGGCAAAGCGAGCCCCTGAGAACACGCGGAGACCTCACTAGTCCCGGGGCGCTGGTCCGCCCTCCTTCTGTGATACACGAGCCACGCCAACGAGAAGGGGCTTTGCTGCTTCCCTGTCCTTTGTCCCTGCCCCCAGCCCACCAAACCCCCACATGCCTCAGTGGGTGCCTCTGCGGGGCCCTGACAAACAGCTGAAGAGATGCGAAGGGGCCTGCGACCTGGGGTTCCAGGGCGGGCTCAGCCTGCTGACTCAGGGGATGGCCCACTGCTGCAGCTCGGGGTCAGCAGGCGGTGAGCAGAGGGGACAGCAAGGGTGAGACTTGCTGGGTATGGGAAAGCAGAGGTGTCACTTCAAGTACAAAATGCTCAGGATATTCTGATTTTAAAGATCAATGTACTAGGAAGTGCTGGCCCTTTGTGTAACTTTGAGGCCAGTCTGGGTAACTTAGCAAGACCCTGTGTCAAAAATTAAAAATATAAAGGGCTGGGGATATAGATCAGTGGTAGAGGGCCTCTGGGTTCGACCCCTTGGTACAACCAAAAAAATAAAAGGAAGATATAAAAGGAGAGAGAGAGAGAGAGAGAGAGAGAGAGAGAGAGAGAGAGAGAGGAAGAAGAGGATCAAGGGAAGGTTGGAGGGAAGAGGAAAGAGCAAAAGAAAGTCAGCACCCTCAACACCTAAGGCCCCTCATAGGAGCCGGGACTTGCGTGGCACGGGTGCTGGCACCTCTGCTCAGTCACACTGCTCTTCCTCCTCAGCCCTCTCCAGGGTCGGTGCCCGTAGCTCTGACCACATCACAGGAGCCCAACCACACACCCTGAGCGGGCACCCAGGGAGCATGAGCTGGGCCTGCAGACGAGGCAGGAAGAGGAGAGACGGGCATGGAGGGAGCGGGGCTGCTCAGGGTTCTGTTCGCTGCTCACGGGTACTCTGGAAGCTACGAATCACTTTATTTACTTCAAAAAATGAAAGCACGCTGAGGTGAACCAGTTTCCTAAGATCAAGTTTGTGAAGATTGTGCTTTCTTTTTCATGTGAGCTATCACCTAAGAGATTTCAGGTTTTGATTCCTCGTAAGCCAATCAATGCACACAAACCTGCTATGGAGGACTGTTTTGCTTTAGATCTTTTCTAGTCTTGCCTATATCTAATTCCACATGAAGTTTTTAGCAGTCTTCCCGAAGCATAAATTAATTACCATAGAAACCTAACTTTTCTGCACTCATTTAATTGGCATGTGTTATATTCAATTAAATTACCTATTTACAGTGACAAATGCATTGGACATGAACAGGTTGGAGAACATGCATGCTGTGAACACACAACATGGGCAGAGGAGAGAGGCCCATCTGGTCACCCAGCCTTCCAAAGCCAAGGGTATAGAGGGGGTGCTGACAGGGGGCACGAATGTTCAGTTGACCTGGCCCATCAGGTAAGTAAGAGGTGATTAAAGAGAGTCTCTTGGTGGACAGATTTGAATCCTGGCTTGTCTGACTCCAAAGTTCTGTTCTTTCCACTGTACTGTACAACCCATTCTGCTGACTGCATACTTTATCCCGCCCTCTGTGGATCTGAAGTCTTTTGTTTGTTTAAAAAAAATTGAACTCTTTATTGGTACATTTTATACACAGCTCACAATCACACTCATTAGAGAATTTGTACCAGTATATGACACAAGTTAATTCTCATTTTTACCCATATCCCTACCCACCCTATAACCCCCCACCTCCTATATACATGTACTTTCTTTTTCTTTTCAAATCATATTTATTCTTTCCCCTAAAACATTCTCTTTGATATTTCCTATTGCATAAAATCTATCATAACATTCTAGAACTCATTTACCTCTACAGGTTCTCATACCAGAGAAAAGATATGGTATTTACATATCTGTGACCTGTTTATTTCACTTATTAGTGTGTCCTCAAGGTGTGTCCATCTGCACATGAATGACTGAAACGTGTCATTCTTTATGGCAGACTAATACTCCATCTTATAGACAAACCATATCTTCCTTATCCAGTCTCCAGTTGATGGGCATCTGGGTTGTTTCCATGATTGAGCTATCACAGACTGAGCTGCTATGAACATGGGTGCACATATGTCTTTATGATAATTCTTAGGAGTGGTTCTTCCATTATAGGTAAGTGGTTTCCCTCCGCCCTTGGCTTCTCCTGTCTTTCCCCTGTCATCTCTCCAAAGTCCTCTCCCAAGAAAGAGGTGACTCGGTGGGGACAAGGTGGAGACAAGGGAGGTGTGGGACTGAGGGAAGAGCTGCAGCTCTCCAGCCAGTCCCCTGAGCCACTCCAGAGCTCATAGTCATTGTCATCTGCCGGTCGGGAGAACTGAGCCTGCCCTGCCACCACTCCATGAGGGCACAGAGCTGGGCACAAAGGAAGCGCTTTAAGATGACGGGTCTCTCCTCTGTCTTATTTGGAGAAGACATCTAGATTTGGAAGGTGAGAGGGAATCCTGGAAAAGAGCATTTAGTACAATGTTTCCAAATGATGTTGGCTCCTTCTGTAGGACGGAGATGAGTGGTTTGAGAAAACGGGTTCTTTAGGGAAACTTGAGGAGCACCTGATCGGACAGCGCTCACTCAGAGTCTTTGCGTGGAAGGGTCCAGAGCCACAGCACACTGGAGAGAGGAGAGTGTGCTCTCTGATCTACTCCAATCTACCCCAATCTACTCCGATCTACCCCAAGGGACCCAGCCCACATGGGAAGCTCATTCCCCCCTTGCTCCACTCCTGCATCATCTACAACCTGAAGCCCACCTGCCCTGAAGCTATCCAAATGGAGGTGAGGAGGAGACACAGGCTGAGTCTCTGCAGAGACTGCCCAGTGCCAAAGGCTGGGGGTCTCCAGGAACCAGGCCAGTGTCCTCTCACGACAAGCTCCAGAGCCCTTGGGCTCCTGAGTGTTTGTCCGTCTTGCTCAGTTGTCAATTCCCTAGGGCTCCCCCCTCTGGCTGGCCTCAAGCTCAGCAAAGAGCTGGTGCCAGATTTCAGGTGCTCCCCTTAGAGAAATCCCCCACAACCTGATTCACAATGGCAGAGGCTGGTTGGTTTCTGTCAGCATTCTTGGAAGCCAGTTGGTTGGCAGAAGAGAAAGATGAGGAAGGGAAGGAATAGGAAGAGAAGATGGAAAAAGAGGAGGAAGAGGAAGAAGGTGAAGTAGAAGAAGAAGAGGAAGAAGTAGAAGAAGAGGAAGAAGAAGAGGAAGAAGGAGGAGGAGGTGGAGGAGGAGGAGAAGGAAAAGAAGAAGAAGAAGAAGAAGAAGAAGAAGAAGAAGAGGAAGAGGAAGAGGAAGAGGAAGAGGAAGAGGAAGAGGAAGAAGAGGAGGAAGAAGAAGGGGAGGAGGAAGAAGGGGAGGAGGAAGAAGAAGGGAAATAGGAGGAGAAGGAGGGCTGAAGTTCAGCTCCTGAGAGCTTCTTGACAAGACAGTGTCAGCCCCTGTCTGTCTGATTCCCCGAAGTGCGGCAAGAAGTGACCTCCAATTGGCACTGGGCAGCGGTGCCGAGTTGGCAACGGCAGCATCAGCTCACCCCACTGTGCATTCGTCTCTGTATTCAGGGCTCCTCCAGGCTCAGCCCTGCCCTCTCCACCGGGTCTCCAGCCTCAGCACGCCAAGTGGTCCCTTGGGCCTCCTCGTCTCCAGCACCCTCAGCTCATACCCACCTCCCCGTCTAATTTGGGCCAAACGTGCCTTTGCAGAGGATCTGATTGTTGCCAACTCTGGGCCCATCAGGTGCTCTAGCTAATGGACGGGGATGCCCATTCTGCTGACATTCCCGCCACCTCTGAGCCCTGGAGGAAACTGGGTGGCCTGCCATCCAAGGAAGCTTGAGAGGTTACCCCCATTCTGCCTCTTCAAGAAAGCCTCCTTGCCCCACCCCAGCTCAGAACGACCTCCTGTGTTCCCAGCGCCCCCAGCCTCCGCCACCAAATCACTTGCCACATCATTGGAATTGTTGATGCCTGTCTGTCTCCTCTGCCTGGCTGGGATCTCTGGGGTAGGAGCTAAGCCTCCTGCAGCCTCACATCCCCAGCACATCCCGTGCAGAGCCCTGAGCAGGTGGCTGGCATCGCATGCGCGATTGTGGTTAGAACATCTCCATCAAAGGAGAGAGTGTATCCTTTTCAAATAACCTTATGGACAGCGGAGGGGGTTGTAAATCTCCCCAAAGGCCACAGAGGATGAGAGATGTGCGGTCAGAAGGGCCTGGCAGGCCAAGGTAGGACATCACTGGCGAGACAAGCTGGTCTGAGACTCTGAAACTCGATGTTCCAATTCACTTTGGCAACCCCTGGCTGCTTGTCGTGCCAGGGAAGTTATTGACATTGAAATTGAAATTGAAATTGAGTTAGGAGAGAGGAGGGAGGCCTGTGGGAGCCATGCAAATCAGGGTGAGGGAGAATGGAGACATTCCTATTCTGGGAAGCCCTTTATTACCCCATGTTCCCTGCTCCTGATTATTCATAACCTGTTGCCATAAATTGGCCCCTCCTCTCTCTCCAGCACAAAGTTCACCGGCCAAGGCCAGGAGGGCACTGATTCCAACCTCCCTCCTAATAGTGGCTGTTCTGGGGTGTCTACTATGTGCCAGGCAGCGGGCAGCATGCTTTATATGAGTTATCCACTGAGGACGTCACATAAATGTCAGCTCTACTCAGCCCCTGCAGTCTAACTCCCCACGGCGACCCTGACAGGTGGGTGGCCAGCCCGTAATTGAATGACTTTGGTGACAGGGAGATCACTACCTTACTAACAGCCCATTTTGTTTGTTGGACAGCTCCATTGTTACTAAGGCTCTTCCTGAACCGAAATGTGCTTCTCCACTGGTTGCCATGGGTACTGTCCCTCCCCCTCCCCCTCCCCTTCCCTCCCCACCCCACAAAGCCTCTAGGGGGGCACTTCCCTCTGCAGTCAGGAATGCAGACAGGGAGCACTTCTTTGTGGACAGAGGGTGCTCTGGCACTCCCGGGAGGTCGGAGGTTGGGGAGACCTGGAGTGACCCTGTCTCAAAGGGGACAACCCAGCTGTCAATGCTCTGTGCACGCACGTGTTCCATCCCCCGTATGTGTGCTCCTGCCTGTCACTCTCTCGGTCTCATTTGTCACCTCTCTGTCAGTCATACATCATAAGATGGAGCCCAGGTGCAAAAGAATCGGCTGTAGTCAGAGCGACTGGAAGGCAGATCCCAGATGACTGACAGACGGACAGGACATCAGGCTGGCTCCAGCGGAACTGCAGGCAGCAGGCATGGATCAAGCCTTAGGCGTGACCCCTTAGGACAGATGGGCAGACTATTGGGACAGACAGACAGATCCAGGCCTTAAGCAAGAAGGCAGACAGGCAGGCAGGTGACAGAGAGGTACCCCTATGGGAGAAGGGCCCTTTATCTTGGACCTCTGAGGACCCAGGCCGCCTACTGACTTCTGAGCCCTGCGTGGGGACAAATTCCTAAAGAAGCGCAGAGCCCTGGCCACACCCACACAGCCAGCTTCCCAGCCCCCTGAGCGTCCTGCATCTCCTTCCACCCTCTCCATGATCCTTTCAAGTGGTCCCTATATCCCAGGCTTCTGATCCACTCACCACAGAGCCAGGGAAGGAGCCAGAAAGGGGCTCTACATTTCTGGAAACTACCACAGGTTGGCTACTGTGGCCAAATGCTTTAAAAACAAGGGAAGGGGAAAGACACGAGAGAGATGAGTATGTATTGTTGCCACTTGAAGGAATGGAATGTCAGAGAAGTAAAATGACGTGCCCAACGCCCTTTAACTCATAAGAGGAAGAGGTGAGATCTGAACCCTGACCTGAGAGGCTTTGGGGTTCACAGGCCTCTCTCCACTCCCAGTCTCATCTCCAAAGGACAGTCAGACCTTGTCTAGCTCTGCAAACACAGACTCCCTCTGTTTTTCAGGAGGGTGAGGTAGTCGGGAGAAGGCTGCGTGATTTATGTCCCAAAGGAAGTCCCCGCTGGAGGAGGCTGTGAATTGCCCAGAAATAGCAGGTGATGTCAACCAGGGCATCCCCTCCCCAGGCCCTTGGCATCCTCCTCCGGGCACCGTCACCAGAAGCGCTGTGCAAACAATTACCAAGATTGGATGTGCCCTTCGCTGGCCGGCCTGCTCACACGTCATCCCTGTACACTCAGGGAACACCAGGCTGCGTGACCAGCAGCCACGTCGTCACATATGCCTCCGCCCCTTCCAAAGCTCAGCCCGGGCCGTGGAAGGCAATCTCGTATTCCAGACACGCTGGGCACAGCGCCTGGCACCACGTGTTCTCTCGGAAGCCGCTGGCCAGCCCTGGCCTCCTCACACATGGCACGTCCGGGTCTGGTTTTTATTTCCAGGTGCCTCACACCCTGATTCGTTTCTGTCACTGGCGGCCTCACCTCCGCCTCGGCCTCAGGGCCGGGTGCTCCCGGCCGGTGCCTCCTCCTGACCTTGACCCGGACTCTTCCTCTGGCCAGCCTGCCGCTGCCTCTGAGATAAAGACGGCGCTGTGCAGTAGCTGATTCTGCACGTATTTTCCAGCTGTGTTCAGTAGTTTGAATCAGAGCGTTTACACCAGAGAAATCGGCGAACACCGCGAGTGGGTTTGGGGTCGCAGAGAGTGGTCGTTGAGGGTCCCGCCTCGGGACAGAGGACTCGCCCCTGCGCCGCCCACGGGACTCCACACTGCGGGAGAAGGGATGACAGCCTCCTCTTCTCCCAACCCACAGTCAGGGGCCGGACCAGACGGGCTGGCCCCATCTGGCATCGGAAGGGAATGAAGTTAGCCAGGATCTGCCCCATGGCCATTTAGTGGGAAAGAGCGGGCCCAGGCTGAGGCTGGGACTGACATTCTAATTAATTACAAAGTGTTCTGGCCCCTCGAGGTTAGCTCAGAGCAGGTAGGGCCTGTCCTGTGGCTCAGGTCTTAGAAAATGGCAGGTTCGGCGTGGTCTAGGGAAGACCACTTGGGCAGAAGGAGCTGGCATAGCACAAGGGAAGCCTTGGCATGGTGGGGGGGTCCTCTTCTACGTCGTAGCCAGGAACAAACGTCTCCAGCTGCAGCCTCGCAGCCCCCTGCTGGGGGAGCACTGGGAGGACGGCCTCACCCTCCCGGCCCAGGCAGTGTGTGATTCAGAGAGGCAGGACAGAGGAGACGGCTACGGGCTCCAGCGAGACCCAGGCAGCCGCCCCACTGTGGCCTCCGTGCAGATTCCAGCTCGTTAGAAGGGGCGCTGGCAGGAAAGCCACGGAGGGAATTAAGCCAGAGAGGAGCCTGGACTTCAGGGCTGTGGCAAGGAGCTGTGCGACTGTGTGAGTGATCTCCGCAGCCTTGGAGCAAATTGCACGCGCGCACACACACACACATCCACCTTCACACAGGCAGAGCTAGAGCACCAGAACTCCTGGCCAGGGATGCGCACCCGTCACAGCGAGACGGCACCTCATACCCTGAGGCACGGTCTCAGGTGTCACACCCACATGTCAACATGCTCACCCAAGCGTGTGTGCTGGGAGAAAGAAGAGCCTGGCTGGGGCTGTGCGCGTGCGTGCAGGTATACTTGCCGGGCCTCCTGCTCCTCACGGCTCCATGGCCACCAGGTAGAAGTCGCTGTTGCTTCTGGGTTTCTGCTACCAGCCTTCTTGGCCTCCTCCTGCCTCCCATCTCTTCAGACACCTGAAACTTGATTCCGAGCTTGCTCCTCTCACAGGGAACTCCCCCTTTCCCATGGGAAAGGGGGCCCTTCAGTAGCATCAGCCTCCACCACCAAGTGACCTCCTGGCCTACAAAGCCTGTGACATGTGATCCCTGCCTTCACCACTCACCCTTCCCCCCTTCCTCTGACCCCAGAAGCTAAGCCTCTATAGTGCCATGAAGCGGGCTCTGAGGATGGCTTGGACCTACCCTGGACGCATGTGGTCTCTCATGGTTGTGAGCAAGCCCATCACTGCTCCGCCATTTCTTTCTTTCTTTTTTTTTTTTTTGAGACAAGTTCTCACTTTTAGTTCAGGCTGACCCTGAGCTCACTATGGCACCCAGACAAACCTCAAACTCAGCAGTCCTCCTGCCTCTGCCTCCTGAGTGCTGGGATGACAGGCGCGAGCCACCATGCCAGGCACTGTGGTATGTGGTACCAGGGATCAAACTCTGGACCTTGAGACTGCAAGGCAGATGCCAGAACCACTGAGCTAAATCCACCCCCCACCCCCACCCCCGCCATAAGCTCTTGAGTCTCTCCCCTGTGCAGGGAAAGTGCCTTGAGTTTGGGCCGAGACCTGAGTCTCCCCACAAGCCCTGCTGCCCACTTTGAACGAATAAGGCAGGTGCTTTGTCCCCTGAGCCCATCTTCCTTTCAGAGCTGGGGCAATAACCTCTTTCTTACTGAAGGCTGAGGGACTGATTAAAGCCCCAACGCAGGGCCTGGCCCTGAGGTTCACCACACCCCTTGCCACTCCCAGGACTGCTGGCCCTCTGTTGGGGATCCCAGTGATAACAGCTTCCCTCAAGATGAATTTAGCCAGTTTCTGTGTAGCCCTGTATCAAGGGCTCTGCTAAAAGCAAAATTCGTAATGTCTAATGTCTTTCTTTCATCTGTTAATTTAATAATTCTGCTAAAAAAAAATGAGCTCATTTGCCCTGCAATTTGCTTCCCAGAGGCCTAACACCTCCTATCGCTCATGACTTCATTAGCTCAGAGACACTCGCGTTCTCCACCGCGTCTTGTTTTTAAGAAAGCCAAGCTGGGTGTGATGGATGATAAAGGTCCTGGCTCCTCTTCCCTTCCTCCCTCCCCTTCACTCCTCGCGCCTTTCTTTCTGGGACATCAGAGCTGATGGGCTCTCCCCGGCCCTCTACTTCTCCTCGCTCTCCACGGCTGCTAAGAAAACGGACGCCTGTCTGTTGGCCACAGCCTCATCCTGCCGGTGATCAGTGTGTTCGAGTTACAGGTTGAGGCGCTTGTGAGGACGGTGTCCCCAGAGAGCAGTGCGATGTGCAGGGGAAGCGAGTGTCTCGTCCCTTCCTGCTGCCGCTGCCGGGCACCCGAGCCGAGGCAGTTCATAAAGAGCGGACATGAGGCTCCATTCAGGAAGCCGGGAAACCCAAGATCAAGGAGCTGCTGGGTTCCACGCCTGTGAAGACCAGCCCTCTCTGCTTCTGAGATGCAGCCTCACTGTGTCAGGCCTCGTGTTCTCACCCAGTCAGAGGGATGAAAGGGCCAAACAAGGTCTTGCTGGTATGTCCGGCCCTTTTATAAGGCCACTAATTCCTTTCATGACAGCACCACCCACCATGACGTAATCATGTTCCAAAAACCCCACACCTTAAATCTAGCACAGTGGGTTTGAATTCCAACATGCACTTTGGAGGGACATAGACATTCAGACCATAGCGCGAAAGGCTGTCAATCTGTCAAGGAGGCTTTTGGACGGTGTATTCCCTTGAGTTTCCATTTTAAGAGCTGTGACTTTGACCCCAGTCTGCTCCCCCAGCCACCTTTATGCCACAGTCCACCCCTTCCTTAGCTCTGGCTTCACTAGCCTCAGGCCATAGAATTTTTAATCGGGTGTCCATGGGTCCTTAGAGGATTGATGAATGCGCTTCAAGGAGTCATTGATCCTCGTGAAATTGAAATCAAAACGTTCTGTGTACGTGCATATATTCAATATCAAAGCTTTTATCAAATTCTCAAAGGAATTTCTGGACCAAAAAGATTAAAAGCCAATGCCATAAAGCAGTGGTAGGCAAACTTCTCTGTAAAGAGCCAGAAATGGCTTAACATGGGTCATAACTACACAGTTCTGCTGCTGCTGTGAGAAAAACCTGTGACCAAATGGATTTGACTGGGATCCAATCAAACTTGCTTTACCCAGCAGGCAATGGCCAAGCTGAGCCCAAAGGCCATGATTTATTCACCCTAACAAGGGAGGAAATTCTTGTTCTGAATGGGAAGTTATGTTATGAAACCCTCAGTCCTTCCTTCCTTCATTTCCTCATTCATTCACCCAAGTTATCATAGAACCACGTATTGACCTTTGCAATGTGCTAGGTCTTATGCTAATTACAACAAACAGAAAGAGGACAAAAGATACAGTCATAGCTCTCCAGGACTCTACAGCTCAGATGCAGAGACACCTGGCAGCTAGGGTGACGAGCACTGTGAGATTAGTTTCAACAAGGGAGAGCAGCAGCTTAAAGCAGTCCACCAGTGGTAGGGAAGGAGCCAGGATGGATGC